>JAJEKV010000018.1:15990401-16092998 GCA_021234155.1 Isoetes taiwanensis
TTCAGTGTACTTCGTTCAGTTACGTATTGCTTGCACATGGCTACTTGAAGGAAAAAATGTTGTGTTTACCTACAATCATTTTCATACAAATATCAAGCCTTTCTTTAGTACCAAAATATAATCTCTGTGAATTACATCCCACTCCTTTGATGTTTCATCTTGCCTCAATTACTGCTTTTGTCGCTTGTTGCAAGAGTTCTTAGAGTCTTGTCCAAAATTTGTGCTAATGATAGAGCTCTCGGTAAAAGCTTTATTTGTCGCTCAATTCTTCCATTCATAATTATACACCTTTGCAGAACACTTTTCAAATACAACCCATGTCAGGTACACCGGCATACTTACCACAATTGCTTTCTCACTGCTTTACTATAAAGCATCATACCAGCGAGGATATGCTAATCCTGCAGAAACATTGCTTTTCTGATGCTATGAGGTAGCTTTACTACTTTTCAGTCGTCAATGCGGTTCAAGAGATATTAGGACTTTTGGAATTGGAAGGCGCCTTCTTGAAACTAAAAGTGGTTTTGAAAAATTGGCGTTCTTGCCCTTGATCGACCATTGACATCTTTTTGGCTGAAAGCATCCCTATATCTTCTGGCTAGCACGGAACTTTAAAAATATTATAGCTGTTGAAGGCGATGTCCGCGTGGGATAAGGATGGGTCCTACAGCAATTCTTGCACACCACAAAAACAACTCAGACTTTTCTTTAAGAGTGGGCACATGCTTCCATCTTTTCTATGTTTCTTGATTCTGTTCACAGATCCAACTCACAGAAATCGAGTTAAGTTCATCCTAGCACACAATGAGGAAAAGCGAGGAACTCTCACCCAACCATAGAATCTCCAGTTCACCCCAGAAGCCCAGAGAGAGGCAGCCAAAAAAGCCAGTATTCCCAAAACACACCTCCTTCCTCAAACGTACTTTTCCTATTCATATGTCCCTCCTCTATTCATAAGTCCTCCTCTCTATTTATAAGTATGCTCTCTCTTTAGCCTTTTCCCTCGTAATTGGTTGTGCCCAATAAAGCATCCTTAAGCGGCTGTTACATATTTTTAGACTCTAGCGCGAGAATCGTGTGACCCAGGGTAAAGACAATGTCTCGAGTTGTGCTTCCCAATGCGAAATCACACAAATCATCTCTAAGTTCCCTCAGACATAGGCAAGCTGCAAGGGCAAAGGAAAGTGGCCCGGACTGCAGCACCATCACCTTTCCTTTACCTTCCTGTCCCATCATCTTTTGGCCGAAAGACAGCATTACAAAAGGTAGAGGCGTATGGCTGGGGTCATGACTCCCAACCCACTCGGCCCTATCCATCAGTTACTGTTGATGCCTTGGACTCCTGCTAGCTAAGTGGGTATTACTTTGCGATATTAGTCTTGCTAATACCTCTTGAGATTAGACTCCTCCCAAGAGGTGAGCATCATGCTCCCCGGACGATTAACGGTCCTGGAAGCCCTGTCGGTAGGAGATACATCTACCACAGATCTTGGTAGCTACTGCCGAGATAAAAAACAATTGTCCTCGTTAGCCGAGAAGCTCGCGGCTTGAGCCCGAGAGCAGATCTTGGTATCTTCTTTATTGCCACCTCGTGGGCCAGGTCTGATGGGAAGCGTGGTACGCTTGCTATTATAAATTACAATCCGGCCGAAATGCCGGGGGTTACCACAATTATAACAATCAAAAGCGAATTTCCAGCTTGCCCAAGCAGTCCGGATGTTGAATTTTGTTGTTTGGAATCTTGTGAAGCCTACGACTTTTGAAGTCATCACACAGTTTTGTATTGTGACTCTTGCCACCTCTTATGGGTTTCAGTTGTGCCCCGATGTTGTGAGCCTCATGAGCTAAAGCCATCGTCGCGAGCTTGTTACTTTTTTTTAGGCCGCAACAACTTAATAAAAGATTCCTTCGTGGCCGTGAGAGCCATGCCCATGATCATGAAAATCCACAGGAAACAGATTCTCTTTGAATCTCATGTTGGAATATTCTCAAAATATTGGGAAGAAATTCATGGTAATTCTGTCACAGCGCCCAAGTAACCAGCAGGATATCCTGCATCACACATTCTTCCTTCAAAAGCAGTGGAGCCACCACTAAGGCGGTTCTCCCTCCAGTTGACGGGCCCAATACAACTTCAAATATGTTCTTGAAGAAATCCTCCATCTTGGTTATCCACTGTAGCAATGGACATATCACGTTGGCATAAAGAATATAAGAACCCTTAGGATCTTTTCGGAAACTTCTTTTAGCGGCACCTTTTATCTCGGAATATCGGAATTATCCCTTCATGGAAACTCCCATCGGTGAGAATCTAGGACTTTGAATCATATCGCTATTGGTTGGCTCATCATGTCGGGATCGTGGTGTTACCTCATGTCATTAGACTTTGTAGGCTCGGAGACCTTAGATCGGTAAGCTTTTTAACTCATTAACAATTCTCGCATTGTCCTTTCCAACGAAGTCTTCCTCATTACCAACCGTTGCACTCTTTGTTGTGACTCGACCCTTAGGGCTCAACATCGAGGAAGATCTTCTAAAATCCTTCACTTACTAGTTCAAGCTTTTCCTCTTGTTTTGTAAACCCGGACCCATCCCAGTCCTACCTTTTCAAGGCCATCATCCTTTTAAAGTGAACTTCAAGGCAGTCCGGCGGCTTCTTAAAACGTCGGCGTGGGCGCTGACCCCTCGCAGCGGTAAATCCATATCTTACTGCCCCGTTGTGTGCGGACTTAGCTTCGATTACCCGGCTCGTTAAGCACCAACATTACGAATCAACTCGGTGATTCAAGTTCTGTCCTGCTTTACACGGCGGGAAAAGGCGAACTCTCCACCCAACCGCCAGTCCTCGATTCACCTGACGAAGTGACCAAAAAAGCCAGCCCGTGCAGCCCCAAAACACACCTCCCTTCCTCCAGCGTACTTTTTCTATTCATGTCCCTCCCCTCTATTCATAAGTCCCTCCTCTCTATTTATAATTGTGCTCTCTCTTTAACTTTTTCCTAAAGCCTTAGTGGGTACGATAAAGCATCCCTTAAGCGACTGTTATATATTTTTAGACTCTAGCACAGAATCGTAACAGATTCTCCATACACAAAGCATTCTGATGCAAGAGCACTCACCTCAGAAGTTCAAAATAGAATGATGCTCTTGGTGACTTGGAACACTACCAAATCATTTCGCATACAACATACACAACTTATACCACATGTTAAAGACCTACAAATGAAGGCATATATGTGCTTCATGATTTGAGCTTTCTGCTTGAATAGAACAACTATATTGGTCCAGCACAGCCATTTGCACATGAAAAATAATAGGAAAAAAACTCTGAATAATCTACGAAGCTGCAACAATCTAAGCTATGATGAAGCTTAAAAAATCTGAACGATGAAACTCTAGCATTTTCCTCTCATCCAATTAGAAATGTATAGCTGCAATATTGCATGCTTTTAGAAATTATTTTACAGTGCACCTTATAATTCTTCACACAGTGGACCTCTTGAAAAAATATTAAACCTCTTGTGTGAAGATGGGATGATGAGATCTGAAATTGGAATAAGAGAAACCGTGTGGAGCGGGAATGATAAGAAAACAATTGCTATAACCGGAAGCAACAATAAGAGAAAGCTAATTTTATATGTCCAAACTCACACTTCAACCCAAATATTACAGAGTAAAATATATTGTTCTTACCTCATCATTCTAAACCTCATGTGTTGTGTTACTTACAATTGATACCATGTCGAAGAACAACCACTCTCCTAAGCATCGCCTATCTGCAAGAAATGTAACAATAAGAAACACCCAGCAAGCATATACAGGCAATTAAATAAATCATACCTCCATTTCTGAATCACGGGTCTCCTAACCCATGCATGCAACTGCCCTACACAATTTATCTTGCTGCATTATTCCATGCTTGTTTTCCCGCTCCTGTGGCCTTCTTAAAGGCCCATCACGAATATATCAAGAGTGCATGTTTCAAATGCTGACAGTAAGAATCGGATAAAGGTCTTGCACTGGACAAAAGCTTAGTACCTATAAAGGAAGAACAAAGATTTGTAATGAGGAAGATCGTCACGAATGTATCAGAGAAGAATATATCAAAGAACAATTGTCCTACCAGAATCATATTGCAAATGCTAATGCAAGAGACATAGTCCTCATCTTCCAGGATTTGTATGATTTGTGGATTTGTACCAGGAATGCCTGCCATAATCTCAGGGAGACCCCAGTCATTTCTGGAAGATGCATTATCCAATCTGCATAAATCAGGTCTGTAACAACGCAGATTACCCATTTTTGAGGGAACCCACAACACATCTGTTGGCCTCCAGGCATGTACCCATAGATTTCAAGCCAGAGTAAGCTCCATTATCCAATCTACAAAGATTTTTCAAATGCTCTAAGGAAGGAAGGAAGGAAGGAAGTTACTTTTATCGTCCACGGAGACCAATCGGTCTATGGGACCCAATACAAAAACGCAGCAAGCGGATTACTGCCCGGATTAAAAAACCCCGCCAGAAGGGTTTTCGAGGAAAAAACCGTGGCGACAAGAATCAGCCACGACAAAGCGCGGCTAATCATATAAAATGCGAAACATCCCAATATATGGGTCATGCACCACCCGTAGTGCCTAGTCACGGACTGAACAAAGCGGGGCAAAGGTGACCTCGAGGTCCGTACCTCCGGATGTATGACCCGTGGCACGCATCGACGGTGTGTTCATCGAAGCAAAATGCAAGGGCACGTCCACCGCATTTAAGGAGCGTGATCCGGCCGAATCGGCCCGGAATCAACCGGGCAACTCGGAAAGTGTGAGACTCATCCTCAACGGCACCCGTTTGACAAAGACCGACCGAGAGCGCCTGCCCGGGGCTCCCCAATCCACCGCCCTCGCCTCGTCTCGCGAAGATGGTGGGCACTGCGGCCGTAATGGAGGCAATGAGCCTGCGTGGGCGAGGCGGGAACGCAGGTAGAGTCAGTGGGCCCCGCCTCTTTCTGGGGTTGATGTGCTCCTTGTAATGGGCCATTTTGACCTGCTCTAGAGCAATGGGGTCCCCGAGCTTGCCAAGGAAACAAGCATCTAGGTACTCCCGCAGTCGCCACGACGTCAGCGCTACTTGCACCAGATGCGCTCAGGCTCTCGCATCGTTCCATCGGCGAACCCGATCTCTCTTACCCCTCCAGCAGGCCCTAAGCGCCGCGGACTCATGGCCACAGTGTAAGCCAGTGCGGAGCCGAGCATCACCCATAGTAACCACTTCGAAAATAGACGATGTGTCTATCATACGGGCACCGGCGGCAAGAATCCAGTTTCTGCGCAGCCGAATCCGATAGGGGACTGAAGGTTTCACCCCAAGTGCCCGTGCCAAAATGCCTTCTCGCACTGCTCCCAAGTCATTCCAGTGTCGTCAAAGAGCGGCCGGGCCCCAAACCTCGACCGTCTGCATTGAAGGGCGGGCTCGACCCGGTGCGAATGATGTGACCGATGGCCCCAATCATATAGCTCGCACGGTGGCGTTATTCGCAGCATTGCATAAAGCGCTTTCCACTGGGCCACACCAATAGCGGATGATAGCGCCTCCCCCGCCAGAGCGCAGGAGGGGAACTCCACCCCTAGGTACTTGTAGGTGGGCTGACGCCCACAAAGGCCCCCATATGTGAGTGCAGAGGCATGGGGTGACGGAAGAGGATATGAGAACCACCCCGGTCTTGGCCGTGATTGACGCCGCATGTCTCAGAGTCTCGACAAAATGTGTCTAGGGGCATCCGTGAGACCGCATATCTTCTTCGGGTGGGCCAGCAGGCCAACATCGTCATAGATGAGTCATGGATGACCTGGTGCAAAAGATGTATGCCATCCCCCCATGCTCAGAAGCCGTGGCTCTAACCGATCAATGTAGAGGCCAAAAGTGTCGGCGAGGGGGCAACCCTGCCGGACCCCGATATTACTGGTAAATGCTTGGTCTGGCCGACCGCATCCCGCCAAAACAATCCTCATACAACCCGTATATGGCATTCCGCCGCAGCACTGAGCCCCCAGCTTGACGCAGCTCTAGCCTACAACTTTTCCCGGGACCGATCAAAAGCCTTGGCGTAAGTCCACAAAGCAAAGAATACAAGTCCAAAAGGTGATTCCGCTGTCTTCAATCGGTGCCGCGGCAGAAAAAGATATGGTCAATCGCTGAGTGGCGGGTCAAAGCCTGCCTCGTGTGAGGGCTGCACATCGCGACATCCACGCCGCCGGGTCAACTGCCGCCGAGAATGCCACCAACGTTTGGCAAAAATCGAATCTGACCATGATCGTCCCCAGAATTGGCCGGACAAAGGTGGGTCGCCCGCTTTGTGAATGGGAACAACCACGCTTGTGGTCCATTGTCGGGGAAACCCTCCCGCAATGCTACATTGAAGCGGTAGTGAGGGACCGGCACAAGCGGGCCGCCCGCCCACTTGAGTAACTCGCCGCATACCATCGAGGTCATTTGCCTTCCCATTAGCTACCGCTGCGTGCCCTCCTCAACATCCTCATCCACGAGAGAACCAATGGGGGCCATCCCGTGGGGGTATGGGCGTCATTGCCCCCGGGGGGTCATAGAGCCGCCAGTACTTCGCTCCCCACCGCCTCGTGTGATGTCCCCCCGAGGGTCGGGCTGGCCTTCAAGCACTCTCAAGGCCAAAAGGTTCGGGAGGATGAGTGTCCAGCAGGCCTAACATCTCCCCCGATGTTTGGCAAGGTACCGCCTTTGTGTCCTTCGCGATGGGCATGCATCAGGTGGTGGCCTGCAAGCTGCACCGATCCGTGATGTGACACCGAGCCGCCGCTATGTTCTTTACATCCGCATCAAACCATCGGTTACGCTGGAATGTTGCTGACCCTCGCCCGGCGACGTGGGGGGGTCCGCCAAAAGCCCTGTCCGCCGCATCCCGTAATAGCGAAGTCACCGGTCTGTCTGGCACGCTTCTAGTGTGGAGGTCCGCAACCACCGGGAGGGCTGCTCATGAGCATCTCGGCGTAGTCCTCGGGCGCCATAATCGAAGTCTCAACCGAGGGACGGCGAGGGCCGGTATAGTGGGGGTTCGGGCGCTCGCCAAACCCGTGTCCAAATAAAGTGGAAGGTGATCGAAGTCGACCTCCTCATCCCGACCGCCTGTGCCCACCCTAAACGACCGATGAGATGCATATCTTGGCGCAACTACAAGCACATAGTCCACCACACTAGACCCTCCCCTCGATTGTCCTGCCTCGCATGTGCACTTGCGAGAATCGGGCCACCGTGGAAAGGCCATTGCAAATTATCAAGTCAAAAATGCCACATAGCAGAATAAACGTCACAAAGCGAAAGTGACTGGCCGTCATCCGACCAGCGGCCAAGCTATTGGGCGCGGGGCAGACATCGCCCGAGAGGGGGTCAAGTCGCGATACGCTTCTACTCTGTCGTCGTTGCATTGAAATCTCCAAGAAGGACGACCCTACCCAACTGCTGATGCTGCTGTATGTCATCATATAGATCGACATACGGGTCCATCCTATCCGCATCGGGGCGCCTACAGCATCAATATGCAGAGTTAAATACTTAGATCAATGTATGGATAATAGAAATCGCCAAATTACAACACATACAATTCCTCAAGCAGTTGATTTCGTCTTTACATACCTGACTACAACGAACTCGCTGAATTCAAACTCCGCCATAGCCGTCGCTTGCTTCAACGGCTGGTAAAAAAATCGTAAAATTTTTTGAACCCTAGGCCATGGTTCAAAAGAAACGGAGGAATGGAAGGGCGAACATACCCGAGTGCCCATCGGCTACATGAATAAGCATCCCTTCATCTGTCTATAAAGTCGTTGCAGTCCCAAAGAGCCGATCCAATGAAGTGGCAGTCAAGAAACGTCAAGAACAACCCAACCTATAGGGCTTACCTATTGCGGCATCTTAGCGCTAAGAGTCCCAGTAGCAGAGCAAATCCACGATGTCCTCCATGCCGTCCACGATGTCCTCCATGCCGTTCACATACGCACGCCGGATTTGAAGGTGGAAATAAAAAAGGGGCAAAATCGAAACCAAAATCAAGGCTAACGAATTTTTCCCGATTTTTGGCAAATCGGAATTATTTTCCGACAGGCAAAACCTTAGGAAATGAAGTTAAGAGAAAATTCCAAAAAGTTTTCGGAACCCCGGAAAAACCAAATTTAAACAATAGGATAATAATAATTCCTAGTGATTGACCTCAATCATGCAATGAAAATGCTTATTTTCAAATCCCGAGCTTCATAGACATATTAACAACATTGATCTACATGTAGTAGTATCAAGATCCTAAGGGTTTTACCTCATTTGAATGTTCTGGCAACCCTCTGCTGGTTCCACATCATTTCACTCAGTTGTATATATATCGGTGATGCATATTCAATGTCCCAGAAGATTTGAGAACATACACTACTCTTTTGCCTCTGCAAATAAAAACGCAAAGACTTGACACATCTAAATCAACTGTGTCCACAACAAGGAAAGGAAATATGGCAATAGACCAAATAAGGACTTCTAAAGAAAGGTATCTAGATTCTAAAGCATGCTTAAAGGCCTACATCCACAATGAGGAAAGAAATATAGTAACAAACCAAATAAGGACTTCTAGAGAAAGGCATCTACCTATATCTGTTCAAGGTCTTGTAAAGGAAGGCAGCTAGCTATATCTGTTTTAAATATCATGTTTATTTGAAAGTTCATGGTTCCTATTTTTATGTCACAAACTTCTAGTAACCATGAAATCTAACACTGTAAATAATAGCTAGACACAGCACCCAGCCCCCTACCTAACAGCATCAAACAATGTCATCAAACAATGTTTTGCCTTTTGGGCAACCTAAAAATGCAGGTTAATGTTCAAGAACGTTTTTCACAATGGCACAAGGGTGTAACACATAACCTAACCCGGACGTGAAAAGTAACATTTGAATGTAGTTGATAATCTCATCCGCAATGCCAACGTTGGTCGAGGCGGACACCACCATGAAAATGCAGGTAGCTCGGTGCTCGTTTTGAAGCAAGCGATGGATGATTGCCGGAGAAAGGGTCAGTTATGGTTCTAGTCTATACTCGAACATGACCATTGTTATGGCTCCGGGTCGCCTGCTGGCACCTATTAAGACAGCTATGGTGGAGCCTTTGCATCCTTATGTTGGGCTGTCCTCGGTGGCTGTCAATTCAGGAAATACAGGTACTCGGTTACTTCTGTATCCTCCACCTATGTATATGCACAATGTATGGTTGTACAAGCAGCATTGTGCCAGACAGAATTCTGCCTACGTTTCATCAGGTTTAGGAATAGTATGCACAGTGGTTCCCATAAATGAAGAAGGTGCACACCATACTCAGCCGAAACTTTCACCCACTGAACACCAACTACGTGGTAATCCATTGGCTAGAAATTACGCTCCACAAAAGGATCATGAAAGAATTCAGAATAGTATCCGGATGCCATTAGGCCAAACTAAAGAGCGCCCTTGGGAACCTAATGTAAATGATGTCCCAGAGAACAAGTCTGCTAGGTTTCTGCCTTCAAAAGAAACAAGAAGTTCAGAGAATTCTAAGCACCATAGTGAAGAAAGCAAGGCTCTTATAAAGCAACAGCCTATACATAGAGCCCCATGGGAACAAGGTGCTTCAAGAAGCCTTCAAGCCTCAAAGGTGCAGCGACAATTTATACACAGGGAATTGCCCCAGAAAATGGGATTGGAGTCAGAGGAATGTGGAGGTTATAGTGGACATAACACAGAACGTTCTGGCTTTGAGGGTAAAGGTGAGAAATCGGCAATGGCTAGCATAGTTGAAAAGCTGAGGAAAATTGAATCTAGGAACTCACAAAGTCAGCAAAGCAGAAACCCTAGGCAGGAAACATCCTCAAGACCTACTGAGCCTGTAGTTGTTGATAGTGATGATTCAGGATCTGACTTGGAATTGGATGATGATCTTGATTTGGATTCAAAGTTCCCTTGGGAAAGGGAGGCTGAGGAATCTATGATAATGGAAGACAGGCAGCAAGATACAAGACAAAAGGCTTCCTCTAAGGATAGGGAGAAAGCCCGGCAGGTTAAGACTCCATCTCTTGCTGAACTATCCCTTCCAGAATCAGAGCTCAAAAGGTTGAGGATGCTCAGTCTTGCAGTCACACAGCGTATTAAGGTGGGTAAGGCAGGCATTACCCAGGCTGTTATCCAGAGTATACATGAACAATGGCAACATTGCGAGGTTGCACGCCTTAAATTTGAAGGTCCACATGCTGTTAACATGAGAAGAACTCATGAAATCTTAGAGGTTTGAGGAACATCCCTTTTCCGTGTCATTTCCACTAATATGAAATGGTTTTTAAGCTTATGTCTGACGCATTAATTGCTTTCTATATGTTTTGCCCCATAAAGGAGTTTTTCTTGCTACCAATGAAGAAATACTTTAACAGGATGTTTATACTGCATAATCTGGAATGAGTGCCATCAGTCCCAAAACTGTCTGCATCACCACCACTGCATCTGCTATTTCAGTTGAGAAAAGTAGCTTGCAGTCAGCCTGATCTGCCATGCCAGGGTTGGCTGTCATTTTCCACCAACCTCCTTGTAGCCAGGGTTGCCCAGAAAAGGTTTCTGGATATCTTAGATTTATAAACTTGTATCCTTTTGTTGTGTGGTAGTCGAGCCTCTCATTTGTTAGAAATTAGATTTTCAAACCAATCTAATTTCTAAAGGTGAAACAACATCCTTTTGTAGTTTCCAATCTGTTTATAAACGAGAATACCCTCTAGCTGAGGTGCTCACCAACTTCATATTCCTCTTTCGAATTTAGATTTCCAAACTCGCTTTTCTTGGTGATGGTAGTCTTATCATTCATGCAAGCTAACCGATATCCTTAATAGTTATCATCTGTAACAAATGATATACATTTTATCTGCCATGTCAAATGGTGTCTTGATTACGTGTATTTTTTCTACTAATTATTTTTTGTCTCTTTCAGAGGAAAACTGGTGGCATGGTAATCTGGAGGTCGGGAGGAGCAGCGGTAGTTTATCGCGGAAAAGATTATTTTTCTGGGTCAAAATCACGGCCTGTAGATGACCGTAAGGATGTGTTTGGGACAACATCTAATGAAGGGAACCAGTCCACTTTAAAAGAATCACCACACGTTAAAACTGATCTTGACATCATGTATCTAAGGGAAGTGGAGGATATATTAAAAGATCTTGGGCCACGGTTTAAGGACTGGGATGGGAGTGATCCTGTTCCTGTTGATGCTGACTTGTTGCCTACAAGCAACTCATTTAAACCTCCATTCAGACAGCTTCCCTATAAAGTTAGGGGTCAACTAAGCAATGTTGAGTTGACAGTTCTTCGAAAATTAGCACGTCCCTTGCCACCACATTTTGTATTAGGTAATACTTGGTTTGAAAACTTGATTTGATTTTCTTTGTCTGATACCTTATGTTCATTTGGAAAGGTAGGAACAGAGGGCTTCAGGGATTGGCTGCTGCAATTGTTAAATTGTGGGAGAAAAGTGAGATTGTGAAAATTGGCGTAAAGAAGGGAGTGCAAAATACTCGAAATGCGATTATGGCAGAAGAATTGAAGGTAGCTTATGTATCTCTGCTTCAGAGTTATAATTGGTATGGGAATTTTGGGGGTGTTTATACTATGGTAGCTTTGAACTTTGCATGGGGAAAGTCCATTCAAGATATGCTATACACCCATTCTACCAACTTTTTTCTTGGTGATCATCATATATGCCGCAAGGAAAGATTGTTTAACGCTAATATTGAAAGGTACAACTACAGTGAGGAAACAAGGAATAGCATCTGCACTTGTAAATAATTTTGGTGTTGCTTGCTGCTTACTTTCTTTCCTATTGCAGCATCTTACAGGGGGTGTCTTACTTTCAAGGGACAAATTTTACATAACAATGTATCGGGGCAAAGATTTTTTGCCACCTTCAGTAGCTACAGCTTTGAAGGAACGGGAACAACTTACAAGGCAACTTCAAGAGGAAGAGGAAAAGACTAGGATGCTCACAGGAGTATCAGTAATTCAGTGTGGTGAAGTTCGTGCAAGTACTGCTGGCACATTATCTGAAGTACTAGAAGCTCAGGCAAAATGGGAACAACAAAAAAGTAGTGAGCAACTCCTTAAAAGCCAAAGTGAAGCCGTGAAGATGACAAAGTCTCTTGAGAAGAGGAGATTGGAAAGGAAATTGCAAGTCGTATGTATCTGTGTTTCTATTATAATATCATAAATTTCTATGATGTAACCTCGTTAATGCAGGCTATGGGGAAGAAAGCAAGAGCCGAGGCAGAACTTGCAAAAGTTGAAAATTCCATGAAGGTGGCAAATCCAACAGCTGATCAGGAAACCATAACTGATGAGGAGAAATATATGTATCGGAAATTAGGATTAAAAATGCATGCATTCCTTCTCGTTGGTAAGTGTATATTTGCTAAATATGTGCTATACCTTCATATTCGTGCCTGGTGTATCATCATTAGATTTGGCATTTGTTGGTGTTCAGGGAGACGTGGTGTTTTTGACGGAGTAGTGGAGAACATGCATCTACATTGGAAGCATAGAGAATTGGTCAAAATTATTCTGAAAGAAAAGGACAAAAATGTTGCGGAAGAAGTTGCAAAAATGCTTGAAGCTGAAAGTGGGGGCATTCTGATTGCTGTTATTACTGTGTCCAAGGGCCAGGCTATAATTATGTACAGGGGAAAGAATTATCAACGTCCCCCAGAATTACGACCACGCAACTTGCTTACAAAGCGTAAAGCCTTAAAGAGATCAATTGAGTTGCAGCGTAAGCAGGTATTGAATCATCAGTTTCCTCTTGTCTGCTTTGTTCTAAATGTATGAAATATTGACATGACATGTAGGCCCTCGAAGCACATATTCATAGGGTGGAGAAGGAGATAAAAGCTCTTGAACTTGAAATTGTATGATTTTACCCTTAATACTATCATTTGTTCCTTGGCATAGACTAATAGAATGTGATATTCTGCAGGGCAAAACTTCTCACGAAAACAGTTTGCCCTTTGCAACTCAAACTCAATTAGGACGCAACAGTTCTTTGAATGAACTCGATGATGAGGTAGTATTGATACTTTGAAAGTCTATTTTAAATTTCGTTTTGTATTCTGTTTAATTATATTTCCTTTTTGATGTGATTTATCTATGACTCAGGCTGATGATGACAATGGGGATATTCTTGACGATGTGCTTGAGGCCTCCGATATAGAATCAGACGACGAGCTTTTCGACGTTGTTGTCGAAGAAGGGGAGTCTGACACTGATTTGGATGACGACGTTGTCGAAGAAGGAGAGTCTGACATTGATGTGGATGATTCGGAAATGGAACCCACTGGGCGTTTGTAAAGTAGGCATGAATGTAACTCCCACAATTCTTTTTTTCCAATAAACTTTGCCACATCAGAAATTACACGTCTATCTTTATGAACTTCATATGTAAACAAGTGGTTGTACTAGGAGAGATTGTACAAAGTCCGCATTTATGAATTTTGTATGTAAACCAGAGGTTTTACTACAAGGGATTGTACAAAGTCGCTGGTATTGTGTGATCAAAATTTTTGCATGAATCAAGAAAGGTGGTTGATTTTGTTACATTGAATAAAACATTCAAGAATTGCAAGTCTAAAAGTCAAAGTTGCGTTGCAAGTTAAAGTCACCTTAGCGGGCAAGGTCAACTCAAAAAATTTGGCTAAATTAAACTAAAAAAGTCAAGTTCAAGCTAAAGAAGTCAAGTCAAAATGAAAAGTGAAACGCGAATTTGTAGAAGGCAAAATCATGTCATACACTAGAAGTAAAATTAGTCATCCAATTAAGATTCTCAATATTTTCTTAACATATATAAACCTCAAGGGCAAGATTCTTTCGGCATATTCGAAGCTGATGCTTGCCTCTAAAGTGGCCACGTATTTCCGGAAGGAAAAATAGGGAGAGAAAAAAAACGCCAGAGAAAATGAAATCGAGAAAAAAAAAACACCTGGTACCTGGTCTGGGATCGCCGCCATCGCGTAGCCATCGCCATAGCCATCTCCCTTCATCAAAATGGGATGGCCCGTCGTCAAAACGACATGGCAGATCTGTAGGAAAAGTTCTGGCTGAAACTTGGCCGCTGTGCACACCCAACATAAGCTGTTAGCTCGTGCTTGGGGTTTGTTGGGCTGCGTGGGAAATACTGCCCAGATGCTGTCACAGATGCTTCCATCGATGAGTTGGGGCAATTTAATCCATCTTCATTCACAGATGGCCTAATTCAAACTGGCAGTTTTAGGGCAACGATTCCTTGGACTGCCGACAGCCCCCTGTTATTCATTCAGGTCAGTATTCCAGCAACAACATCGTTTTAGCGTTTCAGCTCCAGGCAAGCAAAAGCAAAGATATTTGTAAATGGATTGCAAAGATTTGAGCTGTTGGAAACTGGTCGTCGCTGCCTCAGTTTTATTTTCCCATTCATGGTACTTTCTATAAATCTTAATAGCTTCGAGGTCTGTCTTCACCGCCGTAGCTTTTGTTCTGCTTCCAGACCGTGTTGCAAGGTTAAGTTTGAATTCTTTGAGTTATTGGTTAGTGCCCCTTATTCTTAGGCAGAGGAATCAAAGGGTTTAAGCTTTAAACACTGTGACAGGTTTGAAACTAGAAGAGGGACGGTGTCCAGCCATGGAGGACGCCTCTTTTTGGCAACAACACATCTATGGCGCTTATCACCAACAAATCTAAGCGCAGAACAACTGCCTGAAGAATATGAGCAATTGGGGCTTTTTAATATGGGGTTAGCTGTGCAACAGAGCGCCCACCATCATGATTTCGATTCCAGCAACAAACCCGTAAGTATAATTGGTAAATGTAGTGAGGGTTTCCGAGGGTTTGCTAAATGTAGTGACTAATCTGCTTTTGCCAAATAATTCTTTTCTAGAGTCCATGCTTGTGCTCACAATCCAACAGGGGTTGATCCAACGTGTGAGCAATGCGAAGGAATTCGCCATCTTATCCGAGCTAAAGGACATTTACCCTTATTTGACTGTGCATATCAGGTACCAAAATCTTTTCTCACTTGATTACTCCAAAGATTTAAATTGGCATTTTATTTGCAGGGTTTTGCAAGTGGCAGTCTTTATGAAGATGCATATGCCATCCGCTCATTTGCAGGTGATGATGGAGAATGTTTTATAGCGCAAAGCTTCTCAAAGAATTTAGGACTTTATGCTGAGCGAGTTGGGGCATTAAGCATTGTAAGCACTAAAGTTTGAAATTTAAGTTTGAGCATAGTGTTTTGCATTTCAAAAGTCTATTTGAGTGCAAATATTTTGTTTAATTTTATCGCTAACTTGCATCTATAGGTCTGTCGCGAAGAGGCAGCTGCTATTTGTGTTGAGAGTGAGAGTGGACATTTGAACTGAAGGCTATGGCAGACCGTGTCACAGATATGAGACACCAACTTTATGATGCCCTTCAAGCTCGTGGTAAGTAGTTATGGCATTCATGGGCTGGTAGGAATTTGTTGGTTTTGTTTGTTAAATAACTGAATAATAGCAGGTACACCTGGAAATTGGAGTCACATTTTGAAGCAGGTTGGGATGTTCTCTTTCAGTGGCCTCACTAAGCAGCAGGTGGAGTTCATGACTAGGATATACCATGTATACATGACCTTGGACGGGTATGTTAAATCAAATTTCGATTTTTATTCTTTCTGGCATGCTGGCACTAAGTTGTAACTATATTTACAGACATATAAGTATGGCTGCTCTTCGGTCAAGTACTATTCCTCATTTGGCTGATGCAATTCATGCTGCTGTAACACAGATATAGTTTGATATTAGATGCAGTTGATGCTGCTGTAACACAGATATATTCGACAGTCGAAGTCATTGATTAAGTGGCTATTATCCATTCAATATTTATTGTCAAAAATATATTTCATCGTTTCTGGTGAATGACAAGTATATGGATCACATAAACGATCCTATATGGACGTAGATCAGCAAAAGGAATCAGTAATTGTATGATTTATGGCAAAACCATTGTCTGAAGCATTTGATGATCAACCAATCAATGTGACAATTTTTAAGATAAGAATTAGGGTCTATATCCGTTACTGGAGAGGCAAGGGATGCTATTCTCGTGGAATCAAATTCTTTAAGTAGGACTATGCATAACCATTCTGGTTTGTTCGACGGATGCAGTTATCAGGCATTCAACGAATTTATAGAACAGACAAAGGAGACAAGGAAGACCTTACGCAATATTATTGTTAACGTGTGCAATCACTGTACGCATCTTAACGTCTTTAAGTAATATACATACTTCAAAGAGCAGACTAGTTGCAACACGTGGGAGCACCTTTGAGATACTTTATGGGGCAATCCAATATGGGGGACTCCTTTGTATAGAAGCATATTGCATATGTTTTCTTCATCTGGATGTGAACAAAGCGTTTTTTTGTCATCTGTATTTGAAGCGCCTAATGATCATACAGCAACCAAGAATGGATCTATTAACCTTGGAAATCTAGAAGAGGATAGTGATATGGATAAAGAGGATGGCCAAGGTTATAGGAATGGGCATGCCAAGATATCAAAAATGCTAGACGTAGGGTATAACAAAAGCAAACAAGGGAATAATAATGAGTTTAAGACAGAAGAATATCCATGTGCATGTTCGCCTATGGAAGTTGTTGAAAGCATAGAAGAGAATAATAAAGAAGATCTTGCACATGCTGAACCATGTCCAGGTTCGCCTATGGATTTTGGTGGTGGTTTTGAACATCAGATCTGGACGGTGAATCAGTTTCCAAAGGTTCAGATAGCGTTAACATTGGGGAAGATGAAGGCCCTAATAAATGCAAGTAATACAGGACCAACCAGAATCATGAGCAACTGCTCAATGATATAGGGATGGGCAAAATGAAGCAAAAACGACGGAAGAAATGAAGATGAACAGCTTAAGGGCTGTGCACCACAGGAAGAGATAGACTTGAGAACACAAAATGGAAAATCTACTGAGAAGGGGGGAAACGGGAAGTTGAGGAAGAAATTTAGGACATTATAATAATGGTAAATTGGCTGGACAGGCATCAGCTAGAAAAAATTCAAAGGCTACAGATAATGTTGTGATCATTGATGACGATGAGGACGATGATAACGATAGCAGAAGTGCTCATAATTATTTAAGAAACGTTCGTGAATTTTATTGTTGCCCGAGCATTGATGAAAATGATGATGACGATGATGTCAAATATTGGGTTGGCTACCTTCAAAAACGGGGAAACATTCTAGAAAAACAAAGAAACTGTTTTCAAGAGAAAATGGTGCAGGGTCCTTCAAGGCCGCACGCCCAACATCCTCAAGGCGTTTAGATGGTATTTCTTATGATTTTGAGGTAATTACAGGGATAGAAGATATTTGAGCACAATGGGAGGAAGCACACAAACGCATGAGAACAACAAAGGGCTGTAAATCGATTCTTATCAATGAAAAAAGAGCCTTTGATTTTGCATGGTGTTGGTTGTTAGAACAAATCTGGCTATAGTTACAAAAGATAATGGATTCTTAGCTGGTTAATTGTGTTAACGGAGTTGCGTAATCTCTATGTTCGTTTATTTTGCAGTGTAGCCTTGATATTGCAGTTTAACCTGCAATGCTCTATCTTAGCATTGTTGCCTTGCCTCTAAATAGTACAATAGCTTGCTATGAGTTCAATCTCTTCACTAGTGCATGAAACACTAGTGAGGTCGTTGCTCTATTGCAGATTTACATGCCCTTGGAGCAGTACTGCAATTGCTTATCTTTTAAAAGATCAAAGTGCACCTCTACATGTCAGAGCGGCTAAATAATCCACAAGCACAACAAGAAGCATGTATTTGGATGCTTATATTTTGACTGGATGAAAGGATATACCTTGGAAGATTCTATTATGAACAATCCCTCACAAGGTGTTATCTACTTTGCCAAATAAAAATAGATAACACAAGGAAATAGCAAGGTTTCCAAAGAACCACGATTCCTTTATGCATCATTATTATAGCCTTTCAGGTCACAAGTTGTAGGTTATTCTATTGGCCAACAGTAAAGTCATAACTGGTGTGTAATTTGATGCATTCACAAAGTAGCACCAAGTCGTACAAAATTCTCCTCTCTTTTCTAATACAACGCCTTGCCCACGAAAGCCCCATAAAAAACTAAGATGGATCAACAAAATTATTAGAATCATAATCCTCTATGTACAAATAATCTGAATGATTGGAAAAAGTAGAGACCCTTAATTTGTCGGTATAAGTGGTCATGTACAAACAAAATCTCGGGACTATAGTTGTATGTGGGAATGTACACAAACTGTAACTAACTTTGAAATCTACTTACTATCTGTCTCATCTTCTACATATAGGCAGTTTGTAATATTCCATTATTTGTAGAGTGTATTATCATTTCGCGTGTTTTAATTTTTTCAAGGCCATTATATTGCAGTAGTTTATGGGGACTATTCTATGTTGGGCACTCTAGACCGTTCTTGCAAAGAATATGGGGTTGAACAGACATGTCTTGACTTGCTTCACAGTATGTGAACTGCAATCAACATACATCTCTATCGTTGATGTCCATAATTGAGATCTATTCGACTTAACACAAAACTTCTTTTGCAGTGGGCAGGGATAGGTTCAATATGTTGTAAGTTTTATACGGAATACGTATGAATTGTATGATACGGCACATATTTGCCGTATAAAACGTATAAAATACGGCAAAAAAAAAATTACGGCGTCGGAAGATTTTCGCGTACGCGAAAACATCTAATTCGCGTATGCGAAAGTTTTTCAGCGTCAAACGAAAAGGAAGGTTCGCGAAAAAAAAAAACTTTTTTTTTTTTTGCACTGTGAAACCTTACATCGCTTATGTAGCAAAAGTTTTTCGGTAATGCGAAAAGCGAAGGTTTCGCGATTACGAAAAAAAAAAAAATCCGCGTATGAATTTGAAATTTGAATTTCGGCGTCACGCGAAAATCAGAACCGCAGACGCTGAACTTTTGGCGTCAGACGCTAAATCAGATATATATATATATATATATATATATATATTTTTTTTAACGAATTTGAAATTTGAAAAACCGCAGACGCTGAACATTTACAGACGCCAACACAGGGAGGAAAAAAAAAAAAAAAAAAATATCGCGTACGCGGTTTTTAATGGTTCGTGTACGCGAAAAAACTTTTGCGTACGCGAATCTGAAGGTTTCGCGTACGCGGAAATTTTTTTTTCCGGCCGGCGACCTTTTAATACGTTAAATACGTATTTTATTAAAAAATACGTATTTTTTTACTTTATACGTCAGGAATTTGAATTTTGTACGTACGGAACCTATCCCTGGCAGTGGGTTGGAGAAGAGAAATGTTTGCGGCGGCCGCAAGGCCGCCGCGATAAATTTCTTGTAATGATAATCTTCTCCATTCCTTAAGGTTATGTGAAGGTTCCCTTAAGTTTTCTTTGTATTCTTTAGGATTTAAGGTTCCCCTAGATTCGCAAATATCCTATGGATGCAGACAGATTCATTATAGGGCATGGGATCTGTAGATTGTATCGAGGAGGAATAAGTAAGAAGCCTTCGGCTGTTTATTGAAGACTTTGTTCATTGAAGAATAACTTGTATTATTTGTGATTCATTGCTACAGTAGCATCAAATGGTTTGCATATTATTATAAGTTAATATTGACCTTTCGCATTGTAAAATTCAAAGACACTACAACAACAACATTTGATGGTGATTTTCTTAAGGTCATTATTACTTGTGTTGATATTAACATTCTTAAAAATTTGTCTATCTTGGTGGCAATAGATCTCTTGCTATCAAAGGCATTGGTACTCTTCAGATTTGCACATCTTCTGGTGTGCGGCTTTTACATGGAGTTCTACATGTATCGGACCTTTACCGCCAATCTTCTTTCTCTTGCTCGTCTTACTGATATTGGCTTCCTTGTTTAGTTTGATAGATGTGTCTGCCGCTTCGTGAAAGATGGTCTTGTTTTTGCCACTGCTTTTCGCCAAGGCAATCCTTATGAACTCAAAATGAATGATGAATTTGCTAATGTTGTGATATCTCCTGGTGATGATATCAGTACTTTGTGGCATCGACATTTGGTCATGCTAACTCACGAAAACGCTTATCCAAACCAGTATGGATAAGCATGCAATGCACAACATTCATGATGGTGTGATTTGTCTTCTCAACAACACCATTCTATTGAGGAGAATAAGACACCGTGTATTTACGAACAATGCCAGAATATACAAGCTTTGTCAAATGCCAAAGACTTAAACTTGCCACAATTATTAGTTCGAAATCTCTGCCTCTTCTGTTTGATCTCAATGTGAGTCCTGTGACTTCTCATGCTGACTGGACATGCAAGGGAAATTACAATTATAAAGTCTCTATTGTGTATAAACTGTTGCCTCCAATAACTCTTCCTCTAAAGCTAAATTCTATTGGAATCTTAGTGACAATGATGAGACTAGGCTCTACAAGAACATTTGGTTTTCGTATTACCCTCCTAAGGTTTCCTATTTATGTTGCCAAAAGTCTAGTTGCTTGCTATTTCAAGATGGCATGCACATTTCTTAAATCCTGGAAGCTTATATCTATACAGAGTAGCTTTGCCAACCAATTGATATTCGATAGGGAAGATCTTCAATGGGGCAATTGCTCCTTCTATGTTTCCAGGTAATATTCTGATGCTGTTGTGGCTTAGGGCAAGTTATGGGAATCCTGTGCACAGAGAATCGCGTCTATTTAGAATTCAATTAAGCTAGCTTCTGGAAGAGATATTTGGTTGGTGCTATAATGTTGATAGGCATTAAATCTCGCACTGGTTATTATACGCATTGTTAGCAATTAGCCTTTCATAAAAGGAAGGTCTATTCTCAAACAGGTTGGCAAAATCCTTGAATTTTGCATTGTCAAAGAGTAATGTCTGATTTGTGCTTGCAGTCTCAATTCCATTGGCAAGACTTACTCACCATTTAAAAAAGCCTGCCATGTTCTACAAGCAGGTACATATTTGACTGTATTCTATAACTTTTTCAATGTTATATGTGACCAAATCGTTTTACTTCTATATTTTGTTTGTGTTGCAAAATGTGCAAACAGCTTCTACTTTGAGCTCGTGTCTACCTTCTCACAGAAGATGATATTGTTGAAAGAACTATAGGAAGCTGCCATTTCTAGCTCTCGAATTTTCTATAGTTCTTCCTCACCAATGGATCTCATATTGGAGTCAACCAGGACAAAACGCAAATTCTGCCCAGTTTGTATCAATATTAACTTCATTCCATTTATTTTCGTGCATACCAATTAGTTTTCTCTTCTTGATGCAACATACTTTGGCTTCAATTCTGTCCCGATCTCTATAGCTAGTAGCCTAATAGCGAGAACCGATCCGCTATTATCCAGATTGCAGATTTTGAAGCCCTGAAGTCCTCAATCGTAAGTCTTGTAAATTTGCATGTTTTTTCTATTGCAATACTTTTCCAAGTTTTGTATTGGTTTATTGTGCATGTCTCTTTTACTTGAAACTTTCATTTGGTCCATTTCTTTAAACATATTTTCCGTTTTTAAAATAATACAGAAGCAAAGCAGTACTCTCGAGTGGACTATTGCTTTACATGTCCCATCATTCCAACATCCATACTATGGGATTACTTACGCGCAGGCAATTAGTTTCAAGGAAGACTGGAGCTAGTAGAAACTTCACATAATCAATGCTCTGGCTAGTGTGTGAGCACCTGAATAGACATTCAATGCAGTGAAGTGGTGTTCTCATTGAGCTTTTTGAAACTACTGAGTACAAATTGGTGCCCCTTACTAGGGATAGAAATAGTTAAAAAAACTTGCAAACTAAACAATGCTTTGAGACTAGACAATCATTGAGAGCATGCCAAAGTTAAGAATATAAGATCAAAGATGAACCATCCGGCGCGTAGGATAAGCAAAGGTGAGAAAACCTGGCGACAGCTTCTGTAACGTTCCCCGAAAATATACACCATAAATACATATATTTCTAGGCCTCGTCACCATACAAGCCTATCATTATAGCCTTGTACACCATAGTAAGTAGAAAAGGGAGTATAGCTAAGTTACTTACATAACTTAGAAAACCTTAGGCTTAAGGCCATTTCCACATGGCCTCAACCTAGTAGGCACCGCCACATGGAAGCACCCCATTGGAGCCACGTGGTAGTGACATGTAACTTTAACCTATAAGTACCCTAACCCCAACCCTAAGCCACTTTTTGGCTCCACCTACCTTGTGACATGTTCTTCGCTCGGAACTCCGCTTCGAACACCGTTCATTGCGGCGTAGCTTAGATCCACAGCCCCAAGGCAATACGCTCATCAGAAGGAGGAGGAACCACTCGACTCATCACCAAATCATGGAGACCCCATGAGTTGGAGGAAGTTCATCCAGAGCAGGTATCCATAGTATTTTCATAGGTAGATCATCTGGAACCTAGGATTCCAGATGAACTAGCATCTTATCTTGTTCGTAGAGCCTTCCTAGAACCCTCAGTCTAGATTTGGAATCCTAATCAATGAACCCTAACTGTAAGAGATGCATGTGATTAGGATTAGATGTATCTTCATTATTGATCATATTATGTTGATGTACGATGTTGGTTGATCTTATGTGTTGAAAAATAATATTAGTTGTCAGAGAATTATAACATTCCATAGTTGTCTAGCCTTCTACTTGATTCTTCTCTAGCAATGATATTGCAATATGCAAAGTTCACATGCAACCATTTAACTATTTAATTTCATAATTATAACCATTGAAAACACTATAGCAATATCACTGTAGATCGGGTATTGGCCCAAACACTGTAGCTTGGTTGACCCATTTACATAATCAACCTTAAAACGTCAGAAATCATCTACAATTCCTCCTTGATCTTATGTATTGGCCAACTGATTATACAATCGGCCATGCCTCACCTATATTCACATGAATTCGACGGTGCAGGCATCAAATCCGGCCGCCTAACCTCCTTCCTTATTTGAATATTTCCTTTCGCTCCATTTTCATGTTCTCAGCATTTATTTTAAATAGTTCAATGGTTTCATAAGACCATATGAACTTTAAATATTATGAACCCTAATGAAAATTGTATTTGGGTTCTCACAATGTACATTATTTACAAGTTATAGATAAGATAAGATAAATTTTTACGTCCACGGGAACCCAACGGGTTATGGGACGGCACATGCAAGGGCAACAGCCCATCTAAAACCTGGGGACTAGGCCCCATCACCAAACACAATAACCAAATATTAAAAGGCTACCAAGAATTAGATAAGATAATGCTAATGCTAGCAGTAAATTTATGCTTCTAAAATTATCTAGACATAGCCGGTCCAAGGATTGGAAGGCCATTGATCTAGAATAATTGCTGCGCCTCCCCTGTACAATGCCCATTTCTTTTGCAGGCGGGTTGCCCTCACCTTGCAGAGCTCCTCCTTACGGTTACACAATTGAAGAGGGGAGAGGTCCTCCTGTACTGAGAAACTAGTCCCTCTGAGATGGTTTCCATGCTGAAGAACATGTAAGCGGCTAAGAGTGTCTTGAAACCGAACCAAAAGATGGCGAGGACGATCAGGTCTTGCCGCTCCCACCCTAGTAACGGAGACAACTCCACCAGCCTTCACATGCATGATATCAGTGAAAAAATGCAAAGCAGCATCCATATCAGAAAGGGCATCATCTTCTGCCTCTGCAACCCCTATAATACGCAAGTTCAGGCTCCTAGTAACAGAAGATACTGAGGTAGCCTGCTCCTGTCTGCTAGCGCGGCACTGCGACTCCTGGTCCCCTTGGGATTGTGGAGATGTCTGTACGCCCACCTCAACATATTCCCTTTCCAATGTCTGCACTTCCGCTTCAACACAATGTTTCTTCTGTGGCTGTAATTCTGTATCTAGTGTCTGTACTGAGGCCCCATAATTAATTTGATGATCATGACTATAAACTTCAACATTCCTCCTTCAGCAATAAGTGACATTCATATCACTCTTGAACTGTGTAAACTTTGATTTTGGTAAGGCCTTTGTAAATATGTCAGCTACCTACTTTGCAGTATGTACATAGCTCATCTGAACATAATTCTTTTCAGCCAAATCTCTGATAAAATGAATATTCAATTCAATGTGTTTAGTCCTCTCATGATCAACAGGATTTCTTACTATTGCTATGCAGCTTTGGTTGTCTGTCAGAATTTTTGTTGGCCCTGTTTGCTTGCAATTTAGTTCTTCCAACAACATTCTTAACCATGTTATTTCCTTGGCTATTAGAGATGATGCAGTATGTTCAGCTTCAGCAGATGACATGGCAATTGCACTTTGTTTTTTACTCCTCCAGGTTATTGCACCTCCTGCTAAAAAAATGACATACCCTGGTGTTGACTTTCTTGATGCTAGATCTCCTCCCCAGTCTGCATCACTAAGCATGCGTGTTCAGATCATTTATGTTGAATGTAATCCTATGAGTCATAGCACCCTTCAACTATTTCAATACACGTTTTCCAGCCAACCAGTGTTCCTTAGTAGGACTATAACATCTTCTGCTTAGAACATTTACAATATAAGTAATGTCTGGTCGTGTATTGTTTGCTAGGTAGAGCAAACAACCTACAAGAGCTCTGTATGGAACCTTTTCCATATCTCTAATATCTTTTTCTGTCAATTGTGTCTCAGTTATCAGCCTATGTCCAGGGATATAGGAGTTTTCACTGCATGTGCTTCATTTAGGTTGAACCTTTTCAGCATATTCTCAATATGTTTTTCCTGATGCAATTTTGAAGTCTTTTGTTTCCTGTCTCTTATTACCTCAATTCCCAAAAAATATTTGTGTTTCCCAAGGTCTGACATTTGAAACTTTGCTTGTAGAATATGTAGCATAATAACAGGGGGTTTTCTTTGTGTTTTTGTACGCTTTTCACTAAGGTTTTCCTATGATTTCGTGATGTATTCAAATGGATGTACTAATGCGTACATCTAGAGTGCATCATTTCTGAGCCATTGATTTTAGCCTTTTTTTTTCCAATGGTCAACAACCAATGGCTCACAACAAAAGCCCTTTTTTTTGTGCGTGTGGTGCATAATGGTCAACAACCAATGGCTCACAACAAAAGCTCTTTTTTTGTGTGTGTGGTGCATAATGGTCAACAACCAATGGCTCACAACAAAAGCCCTCTTTTTGTGTGTGTGGTGCATAATGGGCACATGAAGGGCGCATGTAGTGCAGTTTCCCCGCCGGCAACACATTTCTTATCATAACTTTTGATCCAGAGCTCTGTTTGAGATGATTTTTATTGCGTTGGAAAGCTCTCTCCGAGATCTTTTTGATAGTGTATGATATGGATATGTTTGGTTAAGTTATCTATGCTAAAACAGCAATTTTCCGGCCGGGTTTGGTAGGCTTTTACATCCTACCACCGATTATCTGAGATTGCGCTTATTGGATATTGTTTTATGGCTCATTCGAATGAAGCCTGCAAAAAATTACCATGCATTTTTAGATTTTGAGGCTTCTAGATCCTTGTGCTAACAAGCAGAAAAGTTTCCCACTTTGGTTTCTCACCACAAGAATCCATGGAGGCCAAAGGTTGCTGTTAAATTCCAGTTGAAAAATGTTTGTGTATGGGTGTTGCAAACTTTATGAGTTTCAGAATAATGGGATCAATCTGCTCTATCTTTATGGTAACTTTTACTTATGTTCTATTTGTTTTATTGTGATGAAATTCAAAAGTTACAGGTGATGAAAGCCTCAAATGAATTCTAGTTTTTTTCTGGTTTGAATTCTAAAATTTTTGTCTCACCGGGGGGGGGGTCAGGATGTCCTTAAGGCCCCGAAGGGGCCAAAAATTTTTTTTTGCAACACAAACCATTAACATCCAACATATAAAAATTAAACCCCCCAACACATAACAACCATTGACATTAACAACCAACACATTACCATTGACATTAATTAACACAACCATTGGGTCCAACACATTTAAATTAAAATCCCCCTTAAACCCCCTTTGGTTTGGGTGCATATTCACACGGGGGGTGACGTAGGGCAGCGAGAGCCCTCATAATTGTATTTTGCATCGCATGAAATCAACACTATATAGTATTCGCTTGAAATCTTATAGTATTTTGCTTAATCTTGTTATACAAGATAGCAAATTTTGTACTTGCATACCCCACAAACGAGGAACTTTACGTACGGTGTAGATTAAGGAATAAGGGGTGAATATGCCTATCCAACAGCTCTCGTTGCCCGGAGTCACCCCCCGTGTGAATATGCACCCAAACCAAAGGGGGTTTAAGGGGGATTTTAATTTAAATGTGTTGGACCCAATGGTTGTGTTAATTAATGTCAATGGTAGTTATGTGTTGGTTGTTAAGGTCAATGGTAGTTATGTGTTGGTTGTTAATGGTTTGTGTTTGCACTGATTCAAAATTTCCACGTTGCTAGCAACCATCACACAATCATCCACATAAAGTGCTATTATGCAGAAATCATTTCCCATCTTATACCTATAAAGATTTCCATCATTCTTGAGTTTCTCAAAACCCTGCTCCCTAAGAAAGTTATCCATGCAGAGATAACCATTCTCGTGGTGATTGTTTTAATCCATATACTGCTCTATTTAGTTTCCATACCTTGTTACTTCCTTGAACAAAATCAGGAGCTTGCTTCATGAATACATTTCCTTGTAGGCTTGCATTTAAAAATGCAGTTTTTACATCCATGTGATGTAACTCTAGATTCATTGCATTTGCCATAGCCAATAGTATTCTTATGCCAGTGAGCTTTACAATTGGAGAGTATGTCTCTTTATAATCCCTCCCCTTTTCTGTGTATAGCCTTATGCTACTAACCATGCTTTATACCTTCTTCTACCATCTGCATTTGACTTTATTTTATAAATCCATTTGCTGCCTATTACATTTCGCTCAACAGGCCATTCAACCAAATCATATGTGTGTGTTTGTCTAAATGACTCTAATTCTTCATTCATTGCCTCAATCCATTTTTCTTTTTCTGCACACTCCATAGCTTCTTCCACTATTTTTGGTGTGGCTGTATCTTCAAGTATAGCCATTATTTGTTCATGCTCAATATCTAGCCTTTCAATTCTTTTCCTTTTACCCATTGAATTTCTCCCATATTATTCATTGTTTATTGCAGCCTCATCAAGTAACCTTTGTACCTGTGTTCTCCTCTTTTGTGGGATGGTTCTGAGCTCTCTTCTGTCCTGTCTTCATCATAATTATCATCAGTAGATCTATTTTCATTGTCTCTGTTTAATTCCTCTGTTTCATCATCATCTGTAGAGTTCAAATCAATCTTTGATATCTCTTTCTGCGGCAGCTCAACTTTATCTTTCACAGTTTTAGTTTTGGTCATTTTATCTTTATACACCACGGCATCTGTACTAATGATTATCTTCTTGCTTTCTAGTACAAAGATTCTGTATCCTTTTGTTTCCTTGTCATATCCAACAAGGAATCCAATCTCTGCTTTATTATCTAGAATTCATCTGGGATATGAGCATATACTAGGCATCCATAAGTTTTAAACATATCATAGTTAATGCTTCCTTTGTTTTGAGACTATACAAGTTCAGGGACTTTACCTTTGATACTTGAAGTTGGGAGTCTGTTTTGTATAAATATAGCTGTCTTCAAGGCTTCTTCCCATAAGTAGTTTGGTAATCCACTTCCTTTTATCATGGATCTTACAGCATCCATAATTGTTTTGTTCCTCCTTTCTGCAACTCCATTTTGCTCTCTAATTTCATTAGCAATACAATACAACTTAAATTTTGATGATAGATATTCTCCACCTCTATCAGACCTTATACACTTTAGTTTCCTACCTGTTTCCCTTTCCATCTCAGTTACATATTGCTTAAAAGCACTTAAGGCTTGTGATTTTCGCTCAAGGCAATATACCTTGCATTTTTTGTTGAAATCATCTATAAATATAAAGATAATAAAATACCTTTTGTTTGTTCTTCGTCTAATATTTAGAGGGCCACATAGATCAGTGTGCACTAATTCCAAGACTTCCTTTGCCCTAGGTTTGGATTGCTTGAATGGCAGCCTGTTTGATTTTCCAAGAATACAACCTTCACATCATTCTGCTTTGATGTCTTTGCATTTTATGCATCCCTTTTTAATCAAAGATTTCAAGTTATTGCAGTGAGTATGTGCTAGGCTGTTATGCCACAACTCAAAATCTGAAATGTTCAAGCTATTAATACTATTGCATATCAGGTTTTCCATTTGAAAAAGATTACCAACCCTTCTTGCATGAAACTTCAATCATTTCCTAAGAAGATATTAGATCCTTTTGAGTCAAGGTTGACTCTATAGCTTAAATTCACTAATTGGCTGACAGAAATGAGATTTTTAATTATTGTTGGCACACAAAGAACATTTTCAATGTCTACAACATTTCCAGACAAATCTATAAGTTGTAGCAGACCCCTTCCTTTTATATCTTGAAAGTCTCCATTCCCTACTTATACTTTTGAGTGAGATGAAGATAGATTCTTGAGGATGTCAGTAGATTGCACTACTGATCTCAACTCCACTATCAACTACAAGATGATCACATTTATTAGTGTTCAGATCTTTGCCTAATACTGTAAAAGCATGACTTACCTCATCTTCATCTTCATTGTCAGATTTTTCCTTCTCTTCTCGTTCTCTAGTTGCATATGCCCCAGCTGATTTTCTGCCAGGAGCTCTGCTGGAGCTTCCCCTTCCTCCTCTAGTTGCATTTCCTCTGCCTCTTCCTTTGCCATAATCCTTTGGTGTAGGACCTTTGGATGCAGCATGCCCTCTCCCTCCATATGTGTAGCATGTGAATTCTTTTTGCATTTTAGGGCATTCATTTTTATAATGACCTGTTTCATGACAGTTGTAACAAACATCTTTATTTTTCTTACCAGTAAACAGTATTTCTGTAGTGTCATCTCCATCTTGAAGTATTTTCTTTTGCTCAAACTTAGTCCTCAACACATTCTCAACTTCTTCTCTTGTCATGTTTCTGATAAACAAGACTAGATTCTCATTTTCACTGACAGCTCTAGATATTTGGAGCATCTGACTCCTTTCTAACACATCTATTCCAGTATCAGCAAGGTCAGCAATGATGTTGTCAAAATTATTAAAAAATTCTGATACATCTCCTCCTTCCTTAAGTTTAAGTCCTCTTAATTCGTTTTCTAACAGATCAATTTTGGAGGACGTCTTTTCTTCCAAGTGTTTTAACAAATAACACCAGATCTGTCTAGGATTTAGATTTTTTAAGTTCAGTCTAATTGTAGGACTGACCTTGCAGGTGATAATTCCTTGGGCTTCCTTAACTTTTGAGTATAAGGATCTTCCTCCAGACACATTTACTTGTGCAGAAATCCCTTCTGCATTCGTTTCTCCTGTACTAACAAACTGTACGCTTAGTGAAGACCGAGCATTTGTGCATGTTTCTCAGTTTGGACAGACAATTAGAGACCTGGAATCACAAGATTGCCGTTAGCAGCTAGCAGTTAGCCGTTAGCTAATGCTAATATTAAATAATCGTGTAACGCGTTAGCTACGGACCTAATAACATGTTATTTTTTTGCTCAAAAAAAATATCAGAATTTTAACAGTTTAAAACATGATTCTGACTAATTTGACCATGTTGATTCTAAATATGCAATCACAATTTAAAAATACATACTTTAACCTGCTAAAACTTCTGAATGTAACTCAAACATTTGATCCGAAAGCATGTCGTGCTTTTCACGAAAGTCCTGCAATAAAGAACATATGATTATGTACTAGCATTTCTAATACAAATTCTAGCCATTAAACACCACTAAGATGTAGTGAATAAAATTATTGAATGAAATTTGGAATGTTACAGTACACTTTGTCTTCAGACAAGTCACAGTTTTTCACATCTACAAAGCAAACTTAAATACAAAAACTTAGAGAATAGCATAAAGAAAGACAAATGTTCTTCTCCTCTTTAAACTAAAAGTTCTTAAGAGTTCAAATGATTTTTCTAAACAAAAGAATGAAGCATAAGCATAAGCATAAGGGAAAAGAGCATACCTTTGGGGCCCTTTCTTGCTGTTACAGATTATAGTAGACCATATGGCACCCTATGGTTTCAGATAGATTGAAGAAGAGATGGCTTCCTGAACAAACCACGCTTCTTATGGCTGGCTCTGCCACAAACCACGCTTCCTATGGCTCTGCCACAAACCAGAGCCCGGAAGGATATCAGAGATAATCGCAACAAAAGGAGGCATTTTTTAATTTAGGTTTTTGGCCCATCGCATTCTACAGGAAAAAACAAACTAGCAGAATGGCAGGCTTGAGGCAAAGGATAGGAAGGAAAGATTGGAAGGAAGGTAGAAGAGCATAGCGGATGAAAGGGCCTTGTAGCATGACCTTTGAAGAAAAGGCATCTTCTATTGATATTGTATCTTGTATGGAAAACAATTGTTATCTAGTCTAGAAGGAAATTGGTCTTAATGGTTGCATAACTTACCTCACATTGTTATGTGGGCCTACTAAATAACTCTGCAAGGGCTATTTTTTTTGCATGGCCATATAGATATTTGTCTTAAAATTATTCATTTTTAGTTGGTAGATATAAGTTTATTATGAAAATGAAGTCTCGCCATCAGCATTGTTGTTTTAATGTAATTTTGTTTACTATGACTTTTTATATTAACGATTTTATTTTTTTCACATAACCAACATAGTCCTCAATATATATACATTAAGTCGAGCATTCAGAATTATGGTTTTTGACATCTCTATTTGAGACTTCAAATTAAGTCATGGAGATGTAACATTTTTATGTGGCTATGAAACAATTGCTATTTGACAATCCATTCTGGAAGCACTTACATGAAATCCAAGGACATTGTACTGCTCTATAATGTTCTTATGTTCCCATTGCAAGTAGTTCATTAATTATTGTGGGTAAATATATTTGGCATTGAAATCTTTAGTGAATTTTATATAGATTTGGGAACTATTCTTTAATACATACATGTTGGGTGTGTCTCACATTCAAGATGGATCCACTTTCATCCTCTAATCCCATGGTAGGTTTATTATCATGCAACAAGTATAGAATGCAACCCTAAAATACCTCAAAATCATGCATGCCATCCCACAAAATATGCATTAGCCATTTTTAACTTTTTCTTATTCTACATGAAGTGCAATGTTTGCCCCATATCACCTCAGCTTTGGAGACCCTATGTAACTTCATCAAACACCCAATGTTTACATAATCAAAGTCGAAGAACATGACACTGCTTAAGTGGAAATAAATAAGACCAATAAATATCCCATATATGACGTTTTTGTGAAATCACAAACTTCTTAATTGGCAAACAACAATCAAGAACAACATTTGCACCTAAGAACTTGCATCATTGTTGAGAAGTTTCAAATATATAGGTAATTGGAGACATATAAAATGAGATGAATATCCCCATATGAAGCGAATGAGTTAAAGCTTGTATTAATGCAGAGATTGACTACCTATAGGATCAATAGAAGCGAGTAAATTAATATTAAAAGAAAAGGTTACAAGCTTTGTGATAACTATCTATGGCCAACTCTGCATATTGTATCTCTATATTACTAGCTTATGATGCATGATGCCCTTCAATTGATAAAATTGGTTGTGGCACTAACTTTAGATAAATTATGACCAATGCTTCTATCTAAAATACCTTCAAGAGCTCATCTCATTCCAATTGTTTATGCTGCATCCATGTTCCTAGGGAACTATTCTTCGTATGGGGTACACCAACCTCGGCTATTGCAATCTTACTATACATTTGAGAGTTTGACCACGAGATTCAGAAATGATCAGCTCTGTTGGATGTCATGGCAAATAAACTCATGTGAGGTAGACTTCTGCCATTCACCTACCCTATGAGAAGTATTTTTGATGTTGTCCTCCTACTGTTTGAGACATCTAGTTATCCACATGCATTATCTGAACACATCTGACCATCATAAAGATTTGTAACTTCACTCTTAAACCTAATTTTCAGAAACTTGCAGAAACTTTGTTGATCAGACGTGGCCATGGAGCATTAGAAAGTAATAAAATCAGCAGAAACAGTCACCTCTACAAGCACTACTTTGCTGGACCCTGATGAGGTCCTCAAGACTAGAGTTAGAATGATTAAGCCCATGCTTCCTAGGCACTAAAATCCTCCTCTAGACAATGACCGGTAGAATAAGACCTAAACTTTACAGCTACACAAAGTTCTTCAACTTATTGGGCCAAGTTTTCAAGTGGGAAGTTCTGCAAAAGATAGTCAGCGGTGTTTGCCGCCCGCATTATGTAACCTTTCATCTCTACAATTTCTTTAAAGGGATTCTCGTAATCTTACAGGAGCAGAGTGTCTGATGAGCTTGGAAGGTTAAAGAACTTGAAATTTTTGTTCTTTATTAACAACTTTCACAGTGGCACCATTCCAAGTGCCTGATGAGCTTGGAAGATTGAAGAACTTGAAGCTTTTATCCTTTAATAACAACTTTCATAGTGGCACCATTCCAAGAGCTCTTGCCAACTGCATTGTACTTGTGTTTGATAAACAACCATTTTAAAGGATTCATATCTCCCCAACTTCGGCAGCTAGAAAGGCTGAAATATTTGTTTCTTCTGAATGAATAAGCTTACAGGCAGTATTCCAAGTTCACTAGCTAATTGCTCTTCCCTTTAGCTGCCTACAGGCCTGAGGGTGAAATCCCAAGTTCGCTTGCAAACTGCACTTCCGTGAAACGGCTTCACTTGTCCAACAATTATTTTAAAAAACGCAATAAGCTTTCAACAATCTTTGGAATTTTATGTTATAGGAGATATCCTTGTCAGGATTCCTGTGTTCTTGCAAAGTTTTTTCTATAAAAGTCCTTGTCAGGATTCCTGTGTTCTTGCAAAGTTTTTTCTATAAAAGGGTATGTAACAAACATCATATTGTAAGTCATGTAGACGCAAACGGGATAACAATATAAAATATAAGATCTAATGCCCATGCATTTTCTAGTATGCTGTTGTAATACAGTGCTATGATTTTTGTATCTTGCAGGACCTGGAAATAATAGAGAATGAAATCATGTTTTACAAGAATTTTCACAGACAAAAGTAAAGCATAGCTTAAAGGTGCTTGAAGTCTGAAGGCCAATGACGTGCAACAAGAAGGCATTGGAAATTACATTTGATAGACTGATCACAATTGAATGAACAATGAACTGAAATTATACGTAGCTATATCTATGGATCTGTCACATAGGATGTGGTTGCAGGCTTCAGAATGCAACGCACCAAACAATCTACCTGATAGATTGCATCAGGTGCTAAGATGGGCTACTGGATCCTTGAAATATTTTCTTTTCTTGCAATAATGCGCTGCTTGGTAGCTGTAGATTGAAATTTCAACCAAGTGTTGCATACTTGAACATTGACATTTATCCATTCACCTCCATTTTTCTTGTTGTTCACTGCTTTTTTCCAGCTTTCTCATTGTTCACTAGCCAATTTATAGTTAACAAACTTGATGCTACTTACTTGGTCTACCTATTTGCCATTATGGATCTGCCTACTTGCAGTTCTTGAAATATGATGGACGCTTATTACACTGGAAGAGTGGTGGAGGAATGAGCAATTTTTGGTGATTGGAGGCACTAATGCCCATTTGATAGCAGTGTTTCAGAAACTCCTGAAGGTGATGGCAGGAATGGATATTTCTTTCACCCTTACATCCAAAGGTACAATGAAGAAGATGAATTTGCAGATCCCTGCTTGGTGAAATGGATTTTTCTGATTATCCTACCCTTAACACTTACAATGACCAATCTTATTGCCATTTCAGTAAGTGTTGCAAGGACTATTTATAGCTCACCACAATGGAGTAAGCTGTTCGGTGGTGTATTTTTCAGTTTTTGGGTCCTTGTTCATCTGTACCATTTGCCAAAGGTCTGATGAAAAGAAGGGAAAAATGCCCACTATCATTTTTGTGATGGTAGGACTTTCGGCTATCATCAACTCCCCGCGGTGGGTTTTAAAATCGTGAGGCCAAGGAAGCACATATACTTTTCTGTAAAAGATGTGAAGCACTTATGTTCTATTCTAGGATAATAAGTACCCCAAGACTATGAAGATAATAAAACTCATGGCAGGTGCACGGGCCTCCACCAAATTTTTTAGATCAAGAAACGATCATACAGAGATTTCTAACAGAATGAGTGCGTACAGATTGATATCAGTTGGATAGGAAAAGTCTGTCCGAATCCTCTATATGATCCTAAGCTTCAGCAATTACCACCTTTAGACGGGGCAAAATAAGATCCAAATCCTCTATATGATCCTAAGCTTAAGCAATTACCACCATGAAGTAAAACCCTTTAAACGGGGCAAAATAAGATCTATCTCTTCTTATTTGCCAGCTCACATTCCGTTGCCAACATCTATAAATCATGTTCAAAGATGAAATCAAAAGGCGGCTTACTTGTAGATAGATGACGCTACCATGCTGAGCTTGATAGTTGCAGATAAGCACAATTGCAAATATAATTGCACATTTCTATCAAATAAACTTACCATGCTACAACTGATTTAAACAGACCTTCGAAATGCAGCTCGCTTCAGAAACAAGTGTATTTTTCTTCGCACAAGCTTTACCGCAATTTGCACCTTCTTTGGACTCTGCATGTGCCGTTTAGTTAGCAACAAATTAAGTCCTTGGAAATGTTACACCTGGGATTTTTTCAGAAGAACTACGCTAGAACTCTAATGATCAATTGCAAGCTCTGAAGGTTCTTGAACACCAAGGATTGAAGCACAAGAGATGCCCAATGGTAATAGCGGAGAGACAAACTTTTGACAATACTAAAAAAAAAGGTATTTGGGCCGCATGCTCAGTTTACAATGGGAGGGAACAGGGAAAGCAGTGCGGAGAAGAAAGAAGTAAGGAGGAAGAGCGATGTAAATTTTGGCCTTCCTGTAAAGATTGCCGGGCTTGAAGTGCATCTGGTGGGATAAGGTCAAACGAATCCAACTTAAACTGCCTGACGCCTGAGGCGAATGCTGCACACGCCATAGCTCCGGTTAGGAGAAGAAAGAAGGAAGAAGAGCGATGTAAATTTTGGCCTTCCTGGTCTTATTTTTTAGCCATTACGTTTGTGCCATATCAGGAAAAAAAAACTTGGTTTTCTACTACGTCAAGTGGGACACGTCTCAATTCCGTTCCAATGGGAGACGTTCCTGCCCGCAAAATTTGCAAGATGCAAAGCGGGATACTCCTTGCCAAACTGGGCATGCAGTTTCCCTCCATCAGAAATCTCTGTTTGTCTTTGGAACTCGATTTTGCAAGCGCCATTACCATTCTGCAAATCTTGAAAGAGGTCAGTACTTTGTTTAACGAATTTTAGGCTTCCAATATGAGAACATTTATTTTAGATTTACATCTATGCTTTAAAATGACATTTTATGTGGATTGTCCATGTTCAATTTATGTATGTAATTTGAATGATGATCAACAGATAGAATGCTCAATGTTGTACATTCTACAGATTTTTTCCTAGAAAAATTAGTTCTGTATAAGTAGAGTTTTTAATCTTTCTTCTAGTTTTTAATCTTCCTTCTTGCTTTGCTCTTCTTTCCAGACATGGCCGGATTTGAGCAGGCATTGATAAGAATTCCTCACCAGACATGCCAAGCATCCAACCAACACCTCCGCTTGTTCACTATCCCTACCGTCCTATTACATGTCCACATTATCCTTATGCTGTGCGTTCAGCCTTTCCAGAAGTGTCCGAAATGTCTGCTCCTCCTCCTACTGGCATCTTCACTGTCCACCTGTGTTTCAGAATGATGCAACGGGTGAAAAAAGGAAGCGTGGTCGTAAACCAAAGACTACTAAAATGCTAGCAAAACATATTGTGAAGGGCAGAGGCACCAACTGGAAGGATCATTGGGTAGTTACACTTATTCATCTTCGTGGACAGATGCATGAAGAGTTTCTGACAAAAGCTGGTAGACAGGGTGTTGATATTTGGCATAAATTGTACGTGCAATTGGTATCTAAGTGTCCTGATTTGGACAAGGATACTGAGGCTTGCAGGAAGACGTGGCAAGCAGTTTATAAGGAGTACAAGGCGGATAAAAATCAGAATAACGCGTCTGGTTCTGAGAGGAGTGAAACATGCAGGTGAAATGATCTTATAGATCAATACATGAATCACCGGTGTGTGCTATGCTCATGAAAGTGCAAGAGATGCTAATACTCCCATGGTAGAAGATCTAGATGAGATTGAAGAACTTGATGTGCTCAGTGTAGAAAAAAGAAAAGCACCGTAGGAGACACCAAAGGAACATAAAGAGAAACCCACTGTGGTAGCCCAGAAACCCAAGAAAATAAAAAATGCTGCAGCAGAGGTAGCAAAAGCTGTGAGTACTATGACAGAATTCAACAAGAAGACTCATGAAGAGAGTTTAGAACTAGAGTAAAAAAAGTGCAGCTACGAGGAGGAAAAAATCACGATGTTGAAGGAATTATATCGTAGCCTTACAGAACTCTTTGAAAAGCTATTGAAGGATTAGTCCTCTCTTTGTCTAATGAATTTCTATGGGTGACATATGTGTCCAAGTTGAAATGACTCATTCCATGTTTATTTCTTTCGTATTTTGAAGCAGACATGTATTTCTGAGATTGAAAGCCAATTCAGTGTTATACTTGTTTTTATGTTGTATTTCACGCACTGCTGCCGCCACGTAAGTATTTGAAATAGTTGTTTCTGGTTGTCATAAACCTGGTACATGTCTTCTCATAATGTTGCTTCTATTAAAGAACTATGGCTGAGGAATAACATATCTATTACAAGCCTCATGTTGCATAGGTATTAGAAAGCAGCAGATAAGGAGAAGGATATAAATGATAAAAATGTAGAACCTTCTTCATTGTGCATTCTGCTAATTCTAAGTTGCCATATATTCTATATGCACCTAGAAGAGACCTCCACATGGCAATATTAACTTCAAATGGTATTGCAAGGATAAGATCTGCGGCCTCTTCCAGCATTACAGTAGCTTCTCCACTAAAGGTAATACAATCCTCAAATTTTATTGATAACCATCTTACATGGCTCTCTAAATGGCTGGAAATCCCTACCCCAATAAATCAATATGGATGTACGTTGTCTATGTACCCCAATATGGATGAATTATTTATGAGCATTGTCTATGCTTCAAGCATTTAAGAACTTCCTTGATTGGTTCTCTTTCTATAGATATGTAACCAGCCCTGCAAGATAAAAGCCTGCTAACCAAGACTCCTCGTGCACATAACCATTTACTGTTTTGGTATAATAAATAAGCACATAACCATTTTTGGAGGACAGTCAAAAGGGTTCACAAATGCCAGTCATAAATAGAATGGATAAAGGCTCTCAAAGTATGAAGATCAATCATGCATGCATAATGCTGTTGTTTTTGGATAATGCCCTTACACTGAATTATCAAGCTTAGCAAGAAGAAACCATATTCTAAGAGGCACGCATGATTACATGCTGTCAGAAGAAATATAAAGGTATATGCATCCGGTTGGGCATGCTACACATGTGGAGGGAGAGGGCATGCTGCATCCAAATGTCCTACACCAAAGGATTATGGCAAAGGGAGAGGCAGAGGAAATGCAACTAGAGGAGGAAGGGAAAGCTCCAGCAGAGCTCGTGGCAGAAAATCAGCTGGGGCATATGTAACTAGAGAATGAGAAGAGAAGGAAAAATCTGACAATGAAGATGAAGATGAGGTAAGTCATGCTTTTACAGTATTAGGCAAAGATTTGAACACTAATAAATGTGATCATCTCGTAGTTGATAGTGGAGCTGAAAGATCAGTAGTGCAATCTACTGACATTCTCAAGAATCTATCTTCATCTCACTCAAAAGTATAAGTAGGGAATGGAGACTTTCAAGATATAAAAAGAAGGGGTCTGCTACAACTTATAGATTTGTCTAAAAATGTTGTAGACATTGAAAATGTTCTTTGTGTGCCAACAATAATTAAAAATCTCATTTCTGTCAGCCAATTAGTGGATTTAAGCTATAGAGTCAACTTTGACTCAAAAGAATGTAATAGCTTCTTAGGAAATGAATTGAAGTTTTATGCAAGAAGGGTTGGTAATCTTTTTCAAATGGAAAACCTGATATGCAATAGTATTAATAGCTTGAACATTTCAGATTTTGAGTTGTGGCATAACAGACTCGCACATACTCACTGCAATAACTTGAAGTCTTTAATTAAAAAGGGATGCATAAAATGCAAAGACATCAAAGCAGAAAGGTTTCTATGTGAAGGTTGTATTCTTGGAAAATCAAACAGGCTGCCATTCAAGCAATCCAAAACTAGGGCAAAGGAAGTCTTGGAATTAGTGCACACTGATCTATGTGGCCCTCTAAATATTACACGAAGAACAAACAAAAGGTATTTTATTACCTTTATAGATGATTTCAACAGAAAATGCAAGGATATGTAACTGAGATGGAAAGGGAAACATGCAGGAAACTAAAGTGTATAAGGTCTGATAGAGGTGGAGAATATCTATCATCAAAATTTAAGTTGTATTGTATTGCTAATGAAATTAGAGAGCAAAATGGAGTTGCAGAAAGGAGGAACAAAACAATTATGGATGCTGTAAGATCCATGATAAAAGGAAGTGGATTACCAAACTACTTATGGGAAGAAGCCTTGAAGACAGCTATATTTATACAAAACAGACTCCCAACTTCAAGTATCAAAGGTAAAGTCCCTAAACTTGTATAGTCTCAAAACAAAGGAAGCATTAACTATGATATGTTTAAAACTTATGGATGCCTAGTGTATGCTCATATCCCAGATGAATTAAGGAAAAAGCTAGATAATAAAGCATAGATTGGATTCCTTGTTGGATATGACAAGGAAACAAAAGGATACAGAATCTTTGTACTAGAAAGCAAGAAGATAATCATTAGTACAGATGTGTTAGTTGATGGAGCCGTGGTGTATAAAGATAAAATGGCCAAAAGTAAAACTGTGAAAGATAAAGTTGAGTTGCCGCAGAAAGAGATATCAAAGATTGATTTGAACTCTACAGATGATGATGAAACAGAGGAATTAAACATAGACAATGAAAATAGGTCTACTGATGATAATTATGATGAAGACAGGACAGAAGAGAGCTCAGAGCCACCACCAGTACCACAAAAGAGGAGAACACAGGTACAAAGGTTACTTGATGAGGCTGCAATAAACAACGAAGAATATGGGAGAAATTCAATGGGTAAAAGGAAAAGAATTGAAAGGCTAGATATTGAGCATGAACAAATAATGGCTATACTTGAAGATACAGCCACACAAAAAATAGTGGAAGAAGCTATGGAGTGTGCAGAAAAAGAAAAATGGATTGAGGCAATGAATGAAGAATTAGAGTCATTTAGACAAACACGCACATATGATTTGGTTGAATGGCCTGTTGAGCGAAATGTAATAGGCAGCAAATGGATTTATAAAATAAAGTCAAATGCAGATGGTAGAAGAAGGTATAAAGCATGGTTAGTAGCATAAGGCTATACACAGAAAAGGGGAGGGATTATAAAGAGACATACTCTCCAATTGTAAAGCTCACTGGCATAAGAATACTATTGGCTATGGCAAATGCAATGAATCTAGAGTTACATCACATGGATGTAAAAACTGCATTTTTAAATGCAAGACTACAAGGAAATGTATTCATGAAGCAAGCTCCTGATTTTGTTCAAGGAAGTAACAAGGTATGGAAACTAAATAGAGCAGTATATGGATTAAAACAATCACCACGAGAATGGTTCTCTCTGCATGGATAACTTTCTTAGGGAGCATGGTTTTGAGAAACTCAAGAATGATGGAAATCTTTATAGGTATAAGATGGGAAATGATTTCTGCATAATATCACTTTATGTGGATGATTGTGTGATGGCTGCTAGCAACGTGGAAATTTTGAATCAGTGCAAAGAGATCCTACAAGCAAAGTTTCAAATGTCAGACCTTGGGAAACACAAATATTTTTTGGAAATTGAGGTAATAAGAGACAGGAAACAAAAGACTTCAAAATTGCATCAGGAAAAACATATTGAGAATATGCTGAAAAGGTTCAACCTAAATGAAGCACATGCAGTGAAAACTCCTATATCCCTGGACATAGGCTGATAGCTGAGACACAATTGACAGAAAAAGATATTAGAGATATGGAAAAGGTTCCATACAGAGCTCTTGTAGGCTGTTTGCTCTATCTAGCAAACAATACACGACCAGACATTACTTATATTGTAAATGTTCTAAGCAGAAGATGTCATAATCCTACTAAGGAACACTGGTTGCTGGAAAACGTGTATTGAAATAGTTGAAGGGCGCTATGACCCATAGGATTACATTCAACATAAATGATCTGAACACATATGCTTACAGTGATGCAGACTGGGGAGAAGATCTAGCATCAAGAAAGTCAACACCAGGGTATGTCATTTTTTTAGCAGGAGGTGCAATAACCTGGAGGAGTAAAAAACAAAGTGCAATTGCCATGTCATCTGCTGAAGCTGAACATACTGCATCATCTCTAATAGCCAAGGAAATAACATGGTTAAGAATGTTGTTGGAAGAACTAAATTGCAAGCAAACAGGGCCAACAAAAATTCTGACAGACAACCAAAGCTGCATAGCAATAGTAAGAAATCCTGTTGATCATGAGAGGACTAAACACATTGAATTGAATATTCATTTTATCAGAGATTTGGCTGAAAAGAATTATGTTCAGATGAGCTATGTACATACTGCAAAGCAGGTAGCTGACAAATCTACAAAGGCCTTACCAGAATCAAAGTTTACACAGTTCAAGAGTGATATGAATGTCACTTAACATGTTATGCAAGTTTAAGTGCAGAATAATTTGCTGAAGGAGGAATGTTGAAGTTTATAGTCATGATCAGCAAATTAATTATGGGGTCTGAATGATCTCTCTATAACTTGTAAATAATGTACATTGTGAGAACCCAAATACAATTTCTATTCGGGTTCATTTATTTAAAGTTCATATGGTCTTATGAAACAATTGAACTATATTATTAAAATAAATATTGAGAACATGAAAATGGAGCGAAAGAAAATATTCAAATAAGATAAGATAAGATAAGTATTTTAACGTCAAATAAGATAAGGAAGGAGGTTAGGCTGCCGGATCTGATGCTTGCACCGTCGAATGCATGTGAATATAGGTGAGGCATGGCCGATTGTATAATCAGTTGGCCAATATATAAGATCAAGGAGGAATTGCAGATGGTTTCTGATGTTGTTAGGTTGATTATGTAAACGGGTCAACCAAGCTACAGTGTTTGGGTCAATACCTGATCTACAGTGATATTGCTACAGTGTTCTCAATGGTTATAATTATTATGAAATTAAATAGTTAAATGGTTGCATGTCTTAACTTTGCATTTTGCAATATCATTGCTAGAGAAGAATCAAGTAGAAGGCTAGACAACTAGGGAATATTGTGATTCTCTGACAACTAATATTGCTTTTCAACATTTGGTATCAGAGCAGTCTTTTCTGGCAATGTCTAGCAGGTTTGAAGCTACTCTTCTCTCAACAGTGGAAGTATATAAAGGGGGTCCAGGTTTTCAAGTTGAAAAAGATGCAATCAAACATATTCTGGAGGTAGAAGACCTGTGAGATCTTGTTGATCCAGCCTACCGATCTAAGCCTTGGATCTAGGTAAGAGCATACCTGGCTTTTTTCGCTTCACGCAACCAGTTGTTTTTGTCAACCAATTAATAAAGCCAAAGGGCCTGTGGGCACGGTGCTCCTTGTTCAGATTGCTCCTTGTTCGATTTTGGGATCAGATTGCTCCTTGTTCTCTGAACCCATCAAAACTGAGAGCAGTCACTGCACATCGCTCAGAACAAAGCTGTTGCAGGCTCAATTAATTCTGCAGTACGTCTTGGTCGGGAGCATTTCAATAGTTAAAATTATGCTTTGCAATTTAATTCTCATGAACATAAATCATGTGCTGCAATTTAATTCTCATGAACATGGGTTGTGCAGTGGCATACTTAGATTTTGCCTTCTCTCTCTCTCTCTCTCTACTCAGAACGACTATTGCTCTTCGCTTCTAATCCTATGCGTTTGCTGCATGATGCTGGCAGAGTGCTTGAATGGAGTGGCCCAGAGGATGGGGGCCATGCTATTTTCAGCTCCAACACAGAAGTTTCACGATGCTGGTTGCCAGAAGATAAAATGCGGCTCCATATGTAAACATTTTGGAAATTTTTTTTTTTTTTTTTTAAAGCCCAAAATTCTGGCAGTAATCTTATATGTAAGAAGATACACAGGATATGACAGCTAATATTAAATTGGCTTAATATGAATGAAAACCTTCCAAAAGATAAATACTATTCCTTCCTAAGAAATTTTTTAAAAGATATCATCAAATCTCATCGATGTATTTTTCGTCATTTGGTAAGACCTTAAACCACCATACCCAAAGTCACGAGTTCAACACCTCGTTCTCAAAGTGGCCATGTAGCCATATAGCGTTGTAAAGTTGGTGGAGAAATGACCCACTTTAGTCATCTATATCAGGACATTTGGGTGAAAGTGTCCCATAAGCTACGGCTTTCTATGGACGTTAAAATTCCATAATATCATATCATCATTTATCCTCATTTCACCTTACAGGTTTCTTCCATGAATCAAGACCCATAAGCTACGGCTTTCTATGGACGTTAAAATTCCATAACATCATATCATCATTTATCCTCACTACGGCTTTCTATGGACGTTAAAATTCCATAACATCATATCATCATTTATCCTCATTTCACCTTACAGGTTTCTTCCATGAATCAAGATGGTATTAGCTTGTGCATGTTGCTTCAAGTTAGAGTAGAAGCAAATCTTGGCATAAGAATGCTTACGCTTCAAGTTGTTTAGTAAAGGTGGGTCGCAAGTACAGGTATCAAGTTGCTGTGAAAAAGACTTCAAGCAAGTGCTAGCACAAACAAGGTGTTGTGCACAGAGGGTTGCCCTCCAATTTCCTGAGGATAAAGTAGCTTAAATCAAACCGTGTGGAATCAAAATTTCTAATTCAACCCCCCACAAACAAAAGAAAACAAAATAATAGAAAACGATTTCGCCTGTTCAGACCATTAATAAGGCTCGACACACGAAACGACCAATTAAGAAACATGAAAACACACTCACATGAAAACACACTCCCATGGTGGTTGTGATACATGAATGCCAAAGCACTATTCATGAACGATTAAAATGTTCAAGCCTAATAGTATGAAGTTATTAGTAGTTTCCTTTTCCTTCCTCAGTTGTATGAATTAACCTCTATAATTTGTGAAATAAAACAAGAACTTCTGGACTAAGAAAACGAAATCCTATATCCATACATCCCATGTACAATTTTCATTACTAATATAACGATTAAAATGTCCAAACCTAATAGTATGAAGTTATTAGTTGTTTCCCTTTCCTTCCTCAGTTGTATGAATTAACCTCCATAATTTGTGAAATAAAACAAGAACTTCTGGACTAAGAAAACCTATATTCATGAAAGGGATAAGTTCATATTATAATAGTATGATGCAGATTCTTGGCCAGAGTTGGTTTCTGGTCAACACAAAGTTATACATGAAGAAGACTATAGGGATGTTCAGAATCACATGGTGAATCTTAAGCAGGTTGCATATTCATGAGTAAGGGCTTAAAACCTAAGTATGGTTCTGGAACGAAGATTAACCTATAGAGATAACCAATATTTCTATAGTTATCTTATGATGGAGGTTTGAAGGTTCAATGGTTCATAAACCTAAGGTTTAATGGTTCGATAAGCAGTTAAATATAAACCTTAGGTTTCAATGGTTCAAAAGACAGTTATATCTCGGTCAAATAAGCTGGAGCCAAGTTTACATTTCAAACTTAGCACTGAGCGAAACCGACGTATTTGATCGGTGCCGATTCCATGAGAATTGGTGCCGGATTATAAATAAGCAAAGAAGTATCAGATCAATATGTGAGCAGTTCATTTTGAGCAAAAGGATTCATGTTTAATATGAATGCTAGAGCTCTCGGATGTGAATAATTTCATTTGCTTATAAGTTCATTATCTACTCTGCATTAGATGGTTCATGGTTTTAAATTGATATATTGCAAAGCATAGATATTATCTAGTGAACTTAGAAGATTGGTTTATGAAATTGACTAGACATTTATTTTAACTAGATCCTATCAGTGGTATCAGAGCTAGGTTGTTTGAAATGTCTAGTAGATTTGGAGCTGCACTTCTCAATGGAATTAAGGGCCTGGATTTCAAATCTGGAAAGAACAAATGAAAAATGTTCTTGAAAATGAAAATCTATGGGAATTACTGGATGAAGCTAGTTCTAGTAATACTAATGGTACAGTGAGCTTGGTTGTAGGAAGAAGGGAGAGTAGCTCTTCTGATGAGGCATCTGCAGCAGAAGGTTTGGGTGCAACTGCAACAAGCAGTATTGGTGGTGGTTTTGTTGGTATTGACAAAGCAAAACTGAAGGAAGCCTATGCAATCTTAACCAGCAAGGTAGGGGCATCCATTTTACTGAAAGTTAGGGGCAAAACTCCTGGAGAAATTTGGAAATACCTTCTCAAGCATTATGAAGAAAAAAGTTCATCCCAAGTTGACATTTTGGATAAAGAATTAAGGAAGCTTAGACGTAGAGAAGAGGATGACTTGACTAACTTCTTCTCAAAGTTTGATAATATAGTGGCAGATCTAGAAGGTGCAGGTGTGATAATGACAGATCAATAAAAACTCTTACATGTGGCCAGGACAGTTGGAGAGAACAAGCAGTTAGCCACATTAATCAGAAATGTAGCCAGGAGTGGGGAAAATGCTGAAGAGATGATAAGGACTGAGTTTGAACAAAACAAAATCCTAACAGACGATTTTGATGAAAATGTTGAAGTTCTTTATGCAGGTCGATCTAAGTATAAAGGAAGCAGCTCAAAACAAGCAAATCAAATAAGAGAGCTAAAAGAATTCTGGAAATGATGCATACAGACTTATGTGGACCTCTTAATGTAAGAGGTATTACAGGTAAAAAATATTTTATTACTTTCATAGATGATTTCAGTAGAAAGGCCAAAGTTAAGTGCTTGAGAACAAAAGATGAAGCCTTTGAGGCATTCAAAAATTTTGTTGCAGAAGTAGAGCTTGAAACAGGAAACAAAGTGAAATGTGTAAGATCAGATAGGGGAGGGGAATACTTGTCAACAAGATTTAAAGATTTTTGCAAGACAAAGGGAATAAAAAGGCAATTAACATGCTCTCATTCTCCAAACAAAATGGTGTGGCAGAGAGGAAAAATAGGACAATATTAAATGCAATGAGAGCAATGATTAAACATACAGGGTTGCCAAACTTCTTATGGGAAGAAGCAGTAAGAACTGCAGTCGAAGTGCAAAATATGCTTCCATCAGCAAGTATTAATGGATCTCTATCTGAGATGCTTTGGTCTGGTAATAAGCCAAATTATGACAAGCTAAAAAGCTATGGATGTCTAGGTTTTGTGCATATTCCTAAAGAGCAAAGGAAAAAACTTGATGATAGAGCTTTAATTACTTATCTTGTTGGATATGATGAGCACTCTAAAGCCTATCGGCTGTTTGATCCTGCAAGAAGAAAAGTAGTAGTTAGCAGGGATGTTGTCTTTGACGAAAGCCAGCATTATAAAGACATTAAATCACCTGATGTGACAGTCAAGCAAAGAGAATCATCTCAAGATACACAATCATTAGATAAACTGACAAGTATTTATGATGATGATGTTGAAACTAATACACCAATTTTGCAGGAGAGTGCTGATGTGCAGATAGAACAACCACAAGAAGAAGGAGAAATTATTGCACAAGAAGAGCAAGCAACAAAGGCCAAAGTCCAGGTTGGGAGAAGAACTAATGTTCATATATTACAAGACGAGGCAAAAGAGGTTAGTACTGATTTATTTGGTAGAGATCCCTCTGGTAAAAGTAGAAGATTGAAACATAATGCAGAAGAGATAAATATCATTGAGATTTTAGCAATGATAGATTCTGAAGCTCCTAAATCATTCAAAGAAGCAATGGAGAGTCCAGATGCAAATAATTGGGTTAAGGCAATGGAAGAAGAACTTAATGCCTTCAGGAGAACTGAAACCTTTGAATTGGTAGATCTACCTAATGTAGAAGTGTTGTAGGATGCAAATGGATATATAAAATTAAACAGAGCACTGAACGAGACATGATAAAGCACAAAGCGAGATTAGTGGCTCAAGGTTTTTCCCAAAAACAAGGGATTGATTATGATGATACCTTTTCCCCCATAGTGAAGATGACAAGCATAAGAATGCTGTTGGCAATGGCAAATGCTCAGGACTTAGAGGTACATCACATGGATGTCACCACTGCTTTTCTTAATGCAAAACTAGAAGAGGATATTTATATGAAACAACCCCCTGGGTTTGAACAAGGGAAAAACAAAGTGTGGAAATTGAAAAGAGCTGTTTATGGACTGAAACAATCACCTAGGCAATGGTATTTGTGCATGGACACTTATCTGAGGGAACAGGGTTTCACTAAGCTCAAAGATGATGGGAACATATATTTGTTTAAAGAAGGTACAGAATTTTGTTACATAGCTTTGTATGTGGATGACAATGTTATGATCAGCAGCAACTTGGATGTACTGCAAAAGTGCAAAAGCATCTTGAAAAACATATTCAAAATGACTGATTTAGGGGAGCTTAAAAGGTTTCTAGGGATTGAAGTGTATAGAGACAGAAGCAATAAAATTATGGCCCTGTTACAAGAACAGAATATTATGGGAATACTCAAACGATTTAATATGGAAAATTGCAAGGCAGTAAAAACCCCAATGGTACCAGGAAACAAAATGTCAAGAGATCAATGTCCTCAGACAGACAAGGAAAAGAGTGAAGTCCAAGATTTGCCTTATAGAGAATTAATTGGATGTCTCCTTTATTTGGCAAATTGTACCAGACCTGATATTTCATATGTTGTTAATATATTGAGTAGATATTGCAACAACTTTGGTATAATGCATTGGCAAGCTGCAAAAAGGGTGATCAGGTATTTGAAAGGGACAGTAAATCATGGTATCTTGTTTGATTCTAATAACCTTAGACTTGAATCATATTGTGATTCAGACTGGGGAGGAGATCCAGATGAATGAAAGTCCACACCAGGATTTATTCTAATGTTGGGAGGTGGCCCTATATCATGGAAATGTAAGAAACAAAGTGCCATAGCACTTTCATCTGCAGAAGCAGAATATTCTGCTACAACCCTTGCAGCCAGAGAAATGGTTTGGAGCAGAAGGCTATTGAATGAGATTGGAATGCAGCAAGAAGATCCATTAATATTATACTCTGACAGCACGAGTTGTATTGCTATGACCAAAAATTCCATATTACATGAGAGGACAAAGCATATTGAACTAGAGGCACATTTTATTAGAGATTTGGTGAAAAAGAATATCATACAGGTTAAATATATGCAAACAGACAAACAGCTGGCAGACATACTCACAAAGCCATTAGCAGAACCAAAGTTCAATTATCTGAGGAGTTTGATCAGTTGCAAAAATTCTAATATGAAGGTAGAGTGAAAGGGATAAGTTCATATTATAATAGTATGATGCAGATTCTTAGCCAGAGTTGGTTTCTGGTCAACACAAAGTTATACATGAAGAAGACTATAGGGATGTTCAGAATCACATGGTGAATCTTAAGCAGGTTGCATATTCATGAGTAAGGGCTTAAAACCTAAGTATGGTTCTGGAACGAAGATTAACCTATAGAGATAACCAATATTTCTATGGTTATCTTATGATGGAGGTTTGAAGGTTCAATGGTTCATAAACCTAAGGTTTAATGGTTCGATAAGCAGCTAAATATAAACCTTAGGTTTCAATGGTTCAAAAGACAGTTATATCTCGGTCAAATAAGCTAGAGCCAAGTTTATAGTTCAAACTTAGCACTGAGCGAAACCAACGTATTTGATCGGTGCCGATTCCATGAGAATTGGTGCCGGATTATAAATAAGCAAAGAAGTATCATATCGATATGTGAGCAGTTCATTTTGAGCAAAAGGATTCATGTTTAATATGAATGCCCGAGCTCTCGGATGTGAATAATTTCATTGGCTTATAAGTTCATTATCTACTTTGCATTAGATGGTTCATGGTTTTAAATTGATATATTGCAAAGCATAGATATTATCTAGTGAACTTAGAAGATTGGTTTATGAAATTGACTAGACATTTATTTTAACTAGATCCTATCAATTCATACATCCCATGTACAATTTTCATTACTAATATAACTAGCCCAAAGCATGTTTCAATACATTCTAAAAGAAATTAATATTAAAAAATTAAGAAATATGAAAACACACTCTCAGGCCCCGGGAGGGCAACCCTCTATGGTATGGCCTAATATCTGAACAACATGAGGTGAAGCAGCCTTTAATAATCGATCAAACCTTGAGGCAATCCTTGGCACATTGTTCTGCCATGTTGGTATTGTTAAGGAATGATTTTATGTTTGCTTCAATTTGGCAGTCTACAAGTCCTTAAAGGTACAACTTTTGACGTACGTGAGACAAAGTATACTCAATGCCTAAATATGACTACAACTTGTTATCTTAACATATATAAAAACATTGTAGTTATCTTAACATATATAAACAAGAAGCAAAAAAAGTAAAAAGAACTCTAGAAGAGCCAGAAAGTAGCTTCTTTATATTTTCCCTTCTTAGTTTTCCTTTTTCTTATGAAGATCCTCACTTGGAATATAAGGGGAATTAAGGGCCCTTTAAAAAAGAGACAAGCCATAGCTCAAATTAAGCATTATAATGCTGACGTCATCCTTCTCCAAAAGCTGAAGCTTTCTACCTTTGAGTGTGGTAACTTGGGGAACTGGATCTATCCTAGATCCTCCTCTTTTTGGATTGAGTCTTGTGGTGCTAATGGAGGTTTAACAATTATCTGGAAGGATATTAATCATTATTATTTTTATAATAGTCCTTCTAAAACGTGGCAATATGTTACTCTATCAGTGTCTAATTCTTTCTTTGGGATTATCAATATTTATGCCTCTACCAATCCTAAAGATAGGGAACCTATTTGATTTGAGATTAACAACTGGATTTCTTCTCAAAGTATTGATAATTGGATTGTGGCTGGTGACTTCGATAATACTCCTTCTTGGGATCTAAAATTGGGGAATAAGTTCAATATAACAAGAGCTGAAAAAAGTCATTGGGATGCTCTTATTTGTGATACTAAAATTATTCATATTCCCTCTTTTGCTTCAACTTACACTTGGTTTAATAAGCAGAAGGACAATGCAAGGATTTATTGTACTCTTGATAGATTCTATGCCTCCAATCCTTCTTCTGCAATGTGGGATAACAGTTTTGTTACAAGTGATGAGGGTACTTCTATATCAGATCATCAGCCTCAATTCCTTCATACCTCTCAGATCACTCAAATTCAAAGAACAGGAAATATTCTGTACAAACTTAATGCTTCTCTTCTTTCCAATGATAAGTTCTGTTCTCAGTTTATGAGCTTCTGTAATAATCTTGATGAGAATAATGGTATGGATAATGATTCTGTATCTATGAAAAACTTCTATTTTAAGATTAAGGAAATCAAGGATTTGATCAAGAAGTGGTCTAAGCCCAAGCCTGATGAGAGTCATATGGCTAAAGAATATCTGCTCAGGTACATGAAAGAAGTTAGATCTCTGCTTCAAAATGATCCCTATAACTTAAATTTGTAGCTGGGGGAAGATATCTTAGAGAGGCAAATTAGAAACATTGAAGAGTTAGAAGCTAAAAGTGCTGCTATTAGATGCAAAATCAAGTATACAAATGAAATGGATTATGGAAGTACAAAGTTCTTTTTTAGGGTGGCAAAAAATAGATTGTTGAGGAACTCTATATTTGAGATTAAGGATGAATCTGGCCTAATTCATACCAGCCAAAGGGATATTGCCAATACTTTTCATTCTAAGTATAAGGACCTTTTCGAATGTAAACCTATTCCCTCTAATGATCTTGAGAATGCAAATGCTTTTAATTCTTCCATTGACACTATTCTTCCTTCTGCCTCTGATAATATGGATTATTCTATAGTTTCTCTGCCTTTTTGGGAAGAAATTTTCAAAATTCTTAATAGTTTCAGCAATGGGAAATCCCCTGGTCCAGGTGGATTTTCTGTTGAGGTCTATATTAAATTTTGGGATATCCTGAAGAATGATCTTACATCTCTTGTTCATTGTTTCTGGAAGGTTGAGCATTTGCATCCATCCATTTCTAGTGGTTTCATCCCTTTGGTCTCTAAAGTTGATCATCCTACCAATCTTCATAATTGGAGGCCTCTCTCTTTAATCAATACTACTTATAAGCTCTGTGCCAAGATCATTGCTTCTAGACTTAAAAATTTTCTGCAGAGAAACATCAGCCTCAATCAGTCTGCCTTTCTATCTAAAAGATATATTCTGGATAATTATATGGCTGCTATGGAGGGTCCCCACTGGAACAAGACTTCCAATCAAAATTGTGTTTCTGCTTAAATTGGACTTTGTGCTTTTGATTCTGTGAGATGAGATTTCCTTGACTTTGCTATGTGTAAGCTTGGCTTCCTTCATAAATTGAGAAATCTTATTCATGGTTTAAACTCTCGCTCTAATTCAGTTGTAGGAAGATCCAAAAGGAGACATGGAGGAATCCTTTTTGGGAGAAGGCGCTAGCAGATGCGCCTTCTTGGTAAGGTAGAGAGAGAAATAGTGAACAGGATGGATCGAGCAGTGGGGCCAACAGGATCTGTGCAGGGTGTCGAGGGGACCAAGGGTACGGTTAGGGCAGGCTTGGGTACAGGGAACGGGAAAGAGGTAGGAAAAGAGACAGAGGTGATAGGGCAGGTTTCAGAGGATGGAGAAAAGACATTGGGAAAAGGAATGTATGATTTGGGCAAAGAGATGGCAGAGCTTTTTCAGAACATGGCCAAAATCCTGATTGGAAAAGGAACAGAGAAAGCTGAAAAGCCATTCTTTGTCTGTGGCGATTGGCTTATTCCTTGCATGGCGGACGAGAACATGGCTAGAAGAACACGCTCTCAATCGATCTCCCCAGTGCAAATGCAGAGCCAGCTAGTGCAACCGTTACTGGATGAGGTCAACCGGGAACAGAGGAGGATGTTGCAGAAACAACAAAACAAGACAAAACATGAGTTTCGAGGTATCCCTCTCTTAAAGCATGCTTTTATTCCTAACAGACAGAAAGAACTAGAATCCAAAGCTGTCATCGGCTGTATTAGACATGAGGGTGTGAAACTTTCAACAATCAGACTGGAACTCAGTAAAATGGGAAAGAATATTAATATAAGGAGTATGTTCTGGCTCGATTTTCCTTTTTTTGTGGTTGAATGTGAGGATACCCAGACCGTGCAGTTCCTGTTAAAAAAAGGGACCATCTTTAAGGCAAACTCACAGTTTTATTTCCAGAAATGGAACGCCAAATTTGACCCAAATGACCTGAAGGAATTGTTTCACCCCGCCTCATGCTCAATTCAAGGGCTCAGTCCCATGTATTGGCACGAGGAGATCTTCAAGCACCTGTTTGTTGAAATAGGTGATTACATTGGGTGGGAGGCGATCCCGGAGAGAGCTCCCAGAATTTGGGTACAGATTGATATTCTCAAAGATATACCTAAGGAAGTAAAGTACTTAGATTACTACGGGGAGGAGAAAAAGTTGAAATTAGAGTGGAGTGGTCTTCCAACCCCATGTGGTATCTGTGGACTCAGATTACATGGAGGGGGGGTATGTCAAGGAAAATGGGTCAATTCAGTGAACAAAAAGGCTCCCGAACCCATAATAAACAAGGAAATCTCAAACCCAACCAATGTGAAGGATAGTTGGACTCCTGTAAATGGAAGGAAAAAGAATAAGAATGGTAGTGCTTATAAAAAAGCAAGGAGACAAAGGGCCAGACAGGAAAAGGAGAAAATGGATAACGAAAATCAAGTATCGAGGAAGTCTATAAAAATGTGGAAAAAGAAAAATGAACATAAAAAGATGGCAGAAAAGGTCAAGGTCTTGGTCAAAGCTGGGGAGGGTCAAGATAAAGGAAAAGACTTGGTCCAACCTGGAAGTCTTTGTATTACTCCTGCTCACCTGATCAGGAGTAATACATTAACTATTGCTGAACCTTCTCTCCCTCCAATCAATGATTACCCTGAATCTTCTGATTCAGATATGTCGGCTGGAGGAACTTTACTGATAAAAGGGGACTGTTCAAGAGGGTTGTATGCTAGTCCTGCAAATCTCAATTTCTCCCCAGAGGAACAGACAGGGAAAGAGCCAAAGGATGATCAAGAATTGCATGAGGTACTGCTGGAATTGATGGAAAGACAGGAAGATATGGAAAAGGAGATTGTCCCAAACACACCACTACTCTCAGGGCAGATAGATCAGGCCAATGATCATCAGTCAAATGAGAAATATAAGTTCTTCACAAAATCACCCATGGATTTTGATAACATGGGTAGCAGTATGGAGGAAGGTACTAAGGAGATCACTTTCTCCTTAGATGAAAACAATGTAAACACTGACCCTATAAGTCCTACAGGCCAGGGGGTGGGTAGCCAATCAGAGATGCAACCTAATGGCCTAGAAGTTGACAGCAATGTCAATAGGCTAATAAGCCCATTAGGTACTATGGCTGATACACTTGATGCAGATAAAGAAAATTTCTTTACTCCAGCTCGGAAAGATGAGGGATCCAATCTCTTGCCAGGTGGCCTGGGAATTTTAGGAGGTAGACCAATAAGTCCATGGAAGCAGCCTTTGCCAAATGGCCTGGGAACCAACTGGAATAGACCAACAAGTCCTCTTGGACAATCTTATACAGAAGGCATTGGAATTCAACAAAATACACCAATAAGTCCAAATGAAAATTGCAAATTAGATGGCCTGGTAATTGTACCTGAAAAGGGCAATAGGCCAATAAGCCCATCTAAAAGCATCCTAGCTGAAATCAATGGGAATGTATGCACTAAGGAACCAGTGGTAGATGAAGAGAAGTTCTATACCCCTCACACAAAAAAGAGAGGTCCCAAAGTGGTACACTTTACAGAAAATAGCCCAGCTCTGAATCTGAGAAGTCAGGGCAGGAAGAAACTCTTTGGTCAATGAAGATCACTACATGGAACCTAAGAGGAATAAAAGGTCCTCTAAAAAAGGAAAAGAGCTTTAATAGCTATTAGAGATATGAAAGCTGATATTATTCTGTTACAAGAGCACAGATTACCTGAATTTGAAGCATCAAATTTGGGGAAATGGATCATACCAGATGGAGATTCAATTTGGGCCAAAGCAGATGGCACAAAAGGTGGGATCTGTACAGTCTGGAAAGGGTTTGAGTGTTTGGAAAGATACAAACATAACAGTGGGAGATGGACTACAACTGTATTGAAGAAAGGGATGAATACCTTAGGAGTAATCAATGTCTATGCCTCCACAGAACCTGCAGAAAGAGAGGATCAGTGGAAACAAATAAACACATGGATTCAAGCACACCACATCAAGAATTGGCTTATGGCAGGTGACTTCAATAATACACCTGTCTGGGATCAAAAACTAGGTAAACAAATTAATATGTCCAAGGGAGAGAGACTGACATGGGATGAGTTGATGTCCAACTTTGTCTATTTCCCTCCCTCTTCCTCTTATCAATATTCCTGGAGCAATAAGAGAAAGGGAGATCAAAGGACATACTGTCTTTTAGACAGATTCTACTTGTGCAACAATGATCTGAAGGATTGGGATAATTTGTTCACCTCATGTGATGTGGGGAATTCTATCTCAGACCACTATCCCCAATTTTTGGGGAATGTGGCACCATCTCAAAAATGGGGAGAGAATACTTCATTCAAATTCAACACAGGTCTGTTACAAAATAAACAATTTTGTATGGAGTTTCTTGAATTCTATAAACAGCTCCCAAAAGTTCCCCTCACTGAATCCATGAACTCATTTGTGCAAAAAATGAAGAAAATTAAAAACTGGATCAAGGAGTGGGGAAAACAGTGGAATCTAAAAAGGAAGAAGGAGAAACAGGAAGTGTATGAGGCCATGAGGGAACTCAGGAAGAAACTGTTCCAAGATAAGGCCAATCAGACCTGGCAAGATATGGAATCAGAGATGGAAATTAAGGTTAAACAGATTGAGGAAGCTGAAGCAAAGAGCTTGGCAGTAAGAAGTAAATGTAGGTACATCAACGAAATGGATGATGCTGGATCTGCTTTCTTCTATAGGACAGCAAAAAACAGAATTTTAAACAATGGTATAGTAGAAGTAAAAGATGGGAAAGGAAATCTGTTAACCAAACAGCAGGAGATAAAGGAGTTCTTTCATAAGGAATACAAGGATCTGTTCTCCAAGTATGAGGTGGATGATAAGGTGGTGAATGAGTTCTTTGCAACAATTCCCAAAGGGCCAGATATTGAAGATGAAGATCTGTTGGCAATCCCTAGGGAGAAGGAAATCAAGGAGACAATTCAAGCCATGGCACATGGGAAAAGCCCAGGTCCTGATGGATTCCAGCCTGAATTTTATATGGAATTTTGGGGGAGCATGAAAGATGATATTATAACGTTCATACAGGGGGCATGGCAAGCTAAATATTTACATCCTGCTGTTAATGCTGGACATATCACTCTCATACCAAAAGTCAGCAGTCCAGTCAATTTAGGGGATTGGAGGCCAATCTCACTTACTAATACCACATACAAGGTGTTAGCTAAGATACTAGCAAACAGACTGAAACCAAGCTTGATTAGAGTGATCAATCCTTGTCAGTCAGCTTTCTTGCCACAAAGGAATATCTTGGATAATTACATTGGAGCTGTGGAAGGACTACACTGGAACAAGCTATCCAAGCAGGAATGCATGATGCTCAAATTGGATTTTAGGAGAGCATATGACACAATAAGTTGGCAATTCTTAGAGAAAGCAATGGCACACCTGGGGTACCCACCAATGGTATATCAAAAGGTATTTGGTTTTAACACAACAACTACTTCTGCTCTAATAATTAATGGATCTCCATCGAGTCATTTCTCGTGTAACAGAGGAGTAAGGCAAGGATGTCCTCTTGCCCCTTACTTATTTCTCATTGTAGCTGAAGTGTTAACTAAATTGGTGATGCAAATGCAAGAAGAGGGAGATATCCAAGGACTGCAATTACCAGGTGGAGAAGGTTGCTTTTCTATCATGCAATATGCAGATGACACTTTTGTGTTCTTGAAAAGGGATAACAAAAGCCTGTCAAACTTCTTGGCTGCCATGGACAAGTTTGGTAACATATCAGGGGTAACTTTAAATAAAAGTAAATGTGCCATAATCTTGGATTCCCAGGAAAGTACTTTACAAGGAATCAAAGTTTTGAACAAGGAGGCTGCAACTGTGATATTGGGAATTCCCCTTGCCTTGAATTCTTCTCTTAAAGGCCTATGGGAACCAATTGTGGGCAGAATTAAAAAGAAACTAGGGGCATATTCATCATCCTTGTCTTTGGCTGGCAGGGTCCAAATAGCTAATGCAGTAATTGGGAGTACACATGTATATTTCTCCTCAAAGAATTATAGCGCACAGGGACTCATATGCCAAGATAGAGGCAAAGAATTAGGAAGTTTATTTGGCAGGGGCACACATAAGGTAGCATGGGGGATCTGATCAAATCAAAAAGGAAGGGGGACTAGGTTGCAAGGATCCGTTTATTCGTGCATGTGCACTAGCAAAGAAAGATGATTTGGAGAGCTATCCACAATTCACCCTCACCAGCTCGGTCGATAAGATATGGGATCCAGCAATCCTACCCAGTTGGAAGCCAAAGCCTTACACATCAGTTACCTGACTCTGCCTTTTTTCAATTTACCCCTGGTCCAAATACCTCAAATATCCTCAGACGTATGTTTGAGGCATGGAACTTGGCCTCCCTGTGCTACAGACCTCCATCCAAATAGCTAATGCAGTAATTGGGAGTACACATGTATATTTCTCCTCAGCAATTATAGCAGACAGGGACTCATATGCCAAGATAGAGGCAGCAATTAGGAAGTTTATTTGGCAGGGCACACATAAGGTAGCATGGGGGGATCTGATCAAATCAAAAAAGGAAGGGGGACTAGGTTGCAAGGATCTGTTTATTCAGGCACAGGCACTAGCAGCAAAGATGATTTGGAGAGCTATCCACAATAATTCACCCTCACCAGCTCAGAAGCTGATAAGATATTGGATCCAGCAATCCTAGCTAATGCAGCGTTTGGAGGATCTTCGGGTCCCGCGTGAAATAAGAGCCATGTTTGCTCGCCTATATGAGAAGGTAATTGTCCAGCTTTGTTTTTCTTTAAGTGAGAAATGCAGTAAGCAAATTATTAGCAACATTGGAGTGAAGCAAGGTTGTCCAGCATCGCCAACGCTTTTTGGAGTATACATTGATGAGCTTGAAGAGTGGCTTAAGGAAAATTGCTTGGAGGGGGCATTTATTACAGATTATTTAGTACAACTGTTGCTCTATGCTGATGATATAGTTCTTATTGCACGATCCGAGAGACAGTTTGCAAAAGCATCTAAATGTATTGAAAAGGTTTTGTGAGCTTACGAGATGATCAGAATCTAGAAAAGACAAAAAGTCATGGTGTTTGGTACTAGAAAAGTATGTAATTTATACTATGACGGGATGTGTGGTGGAACAGTACATAATTACAGATACTTGGGCCTAGAGGTAACGTGAGATACTTTATACGTGGAATGCCGCATGGACAAAAGAGTAAATGCAAAAGTGTAAGAGCACTATTTGGAATGCAGTGCAAAATGTCGCGACAATTCAATTGTGGGACCTGGACTATGCGCCATCATTTGTATAGAGCACTTGTGCAACCAAAGTGGTTCTCAGATGGTTGCCAAGTATGGGGTCCGTGGCTATCACGCAAGAAATGGAAAAGCATTGAACGGTAAGCGTAAACGCTCGATGGATGAGCTCTGAGTTAAACTCCAAACACCGCATCTACCGCCGCTTAAGCGGGAATGTTGCCTTTAGAGGCGGAGGCTCTTTGCCAATTTATAAGATATGTGCTTAGAGTTCAATCTCTAACGCCAGATAGATTGCCACATAAGGTATTAGAAGCAAGCCGTGAACATGGTTGGTATCATAAGGGAGTTGGTGGTTGAACCGCTGGGGCATCTCAATGATAGATATGCCTACAACGCCGTAAGGGATCGTGGAATGGGTCAGGATGAAAGTTACTGATAAAATATGGGCAAATGCTCAAGGAAAAATGGAATTCTACAAAAGAGAGATTAATCCTATGGTCACCTACACACCGCAAAGCAATATCTCCTTGATCATTTACCTAGAGCACACCAACACTTGATTTGTCGGATGCGAGTTAGCTCCCATCACCTACGAATTGAGTGTGGACGATGGCGTCAGATTCCTAGGGACCAGAGAACATGTGAAGTTTGCGGCGCACAAGAAGTTGAAGATGAACACCATTTTCTTATTGCCCGCCCAAAGTATGATGCACCATAAGAGATCGCCATGGATTGAAAGAGTCGGATCTTGAAATGTATTTACAGCTTTTTCATTACGCCACGATTAGCATTTGCATCTCTCCTTGAGGAGATATGGCAAGTTCGTGAGGTTTCTTTGCAGCGATGGACTGATTTGTCCCTCAGTTTGTAGCACCTTTATGTTTGTTTCTGATATTTCGTCTCCTAGACCGTAGGGTCTCTATGAGATAGTGAATAAATTTACTTTACTTTACTTTACTATTGATGCAAGATCCAAGGAGGTAAATTTCTTTTGGCATCCTGGTATACTTGATAGTGATAATGAATGCCTAGCATGTAGACATCCTCAGAAATATATGCAGTGGAATAAGGCAGGGATCAGACAGATAGGAGACTTGAAGGATGATGCACAAGGGTGGAAATCTTGGACTGAGGTAGCTAGAATAACCAAAGGATCTAATCTGGATAGGAAAATATACAAGATGGTGATGGATAAAGTCAAACACTGTGATGATCTGGTCAGTAGTGACAGTCAATGGACAATGAAAGGAAAGAGTACATATTCAGTTAAAGAGATATACAGGGCCCTAATTACACATAAAGAATCAAGAGCATCCCAATTATGGAACTGTAGTGAGGCAGATTTAGCTTCTGTCTGCAAAAAAGGATGGAGGAATTATACTGCAAATAAAGTTAAAATCTTCAGCTGGCTCATCCTGCACCAGGGATTAGTGACAAACTGGAGAAGATCCAAATTTGATCCAAACATACCACAGGAATGCCCACTGGGATGTGGAGAAATAGAATATTCTAACCATGTCTTCCAATGCAAAAACATAGCAGAATTCTGGAACTGGACTACCCAAGTCAATAAAGGATCAATTGGAGAGGGTGGTGTTGAAGGTGTTCCTGGCAAAACCTTCAACCTCAGTGGTTTAGAACCTCCAGGTTGCTTAAGGCAACCACTCTGAGTGCAAAGATTCCAAAAAAATGCACAAGAGTTCACTAAGAGTGAGTTTCCCTGAAGATAAAAAAGTCTGCCTCACAAAATAAGTTGCAGGATGTGATCTATGAAGCTATGGGCCTGGATATCTTTCTACTAGATGCTCAATGCTTGACACAATCTAACTGCAAGAACTCAACAAGGTCAGGATAGGCTAGGTAGGACGAAATCAGATCACTGACCCAGTCAATTTTTGGTCAATATCCCTAACCGAGAGATGAAATTTGAAACTCGACATTGGTGATGAATTTTTGGGGCTACCAGCTCTATCTTTCTCGTGATTTGTTCCGCACACCAAGGGCCAACTTTTTCCTTTCACCGTAAGGGACCTAATTTTTCTTTTGATAATTTTTGCCTAAGACTATGAGAAGAGAATGAACTCGAGAGAGAATGTTTACTATAGGTAAACCGTGGCGTGTGTTTAGCATTGCCCGCTCTCTGATTTGCAACTTGGGCGGACAAAGACGCTAACTAACAATTTGTGCAGGCACTAGACACTCAACCAATAACAATTTTCTCTTTTTGGAAAAAGAACACAATGCAAAAAATTGCTACAAAGGTCGGATTTTCAATTTAATCGGTCACTTTCGAAGATACAATGTAATATCCCAAGCTCTGGGTCTTGGGCACGGGATCAAATAGGTACACATATGAAATCCGGAGTATTGAGTCAACAATCCAGATCAAAGGTAAACATAGGAGGTCAGAAACAAGCTCAAGATTATCAAGCCGGTCCTTCTTCAAGCCAAGTCTTTCTTCTTTGCCTTCAAGCCCTCGAAAATCTTCGTGCGTGAGAAAATCCCCTTTGTAGAATGTTCGTTCGTTGAGATCTCAATTATTTCCCTCCAATCTTAAATGTCTTCTAGCTTCGCACTAAGCATTCATGGCATTAAACATGATGATTCGCCGGTTTAGGTAGTGATTTAATGGTTTGTTTGGCCAGATTGGACAGATCTTGGCGTTTTCCTGATTTAGGTTTTTTGGTAGTTCGAAGCTCAATATCCCACAGGCCTGATCGAATTTGGGAGACAAGGTATATAAGGGCTAAAAAATCCATTCTTTCTGATTATTGCGTGCAGTGTCCACGTGGGATTCGGTACCTCCACCGCCCCACACGCCCGGATGCTCCACGCGGCAGGGGGGAATTGGCTTGGAAGAGAAATTAGGCTAGGGGAGGGGGGGTAGATAGGAAAAATTTTTTGCACCCCTTACACCCTATGGCACGATTCCCTAGAAGACATATATCATGCCTAGAATAAGGCGTTTTTTCAAAATTCTTTTTTTCTAGGGGAATCTTTTTTTGTGCCCTATAATGTTCTGGGATCTTTTTTCACCATAGAGCTCTTTGGAATTTGGAAAAAAATGTGGGGAGTGGATGGAGTGGCATTTGAAAAAGATGGCAAGGCTAGGTAGTATGACATGGCCAATGGGAATGATGACGTGTCAGCCCACTTGAATTTGAAAATTCTCTCTAGTCAAAATTTTTAGAATGATGTGGAGATGATGTGTGTGAATGATGAGGTGTCAAAAGTGATGTGGCAACAATGATATTTTGAAATGAATTTTGATTTGAATAAGAGTTTGAGATGAAAAGGATAAAATGGTGCTGGGTATGATGTGTGTAGTATGGTGTAGAGGGACTTGGCACATCTAGTGCTCATTAAGAAGCCAAAAATTTTGTGGAGCATCTTTGAGGCATCTTTGAGGCATATTTGAATTTTGAGCATTTCCCTTAGGGATTTTGCAAGCCTCTCTGCATTTTGCTCAAGTTGCATGGAATGTTGACTTCATAAGCAAAGTTGTGACTATGTCAAGTCTCTCTTGAACTAGTGGATGATGAAGCAAGTGGGTGTTTTATGAAGGTGTATTTTGACTAGAAAGAACTTTCAAGGTCAAGTTTGACTTTGGGAGGTGTATGAGGAAGGAGTCAAGGTTCAATGCTATTTGGGATGGTGGAGTGGATGAGGATGGAAATAAAAAAAAATGCCAAAGATGCCAAGCTCATAAATGATCACATACCATGGAATGCTCTTTAAGGGATCTTCTTTCTCTTCTTCTCTACACTTCCCATGCTTGTTTGACCTTTTTGTATCTCTTGAGTGACTTGAGTCAATTGTCCTTCCTTTGCTCTTCAAACTTGAGTGTATGCTAGTGAAGCATTCTCCTAATATCTTGCAAATTGAATCAAACTGATAGGATTAGTGGCTTGATACATGCTTGGCTCTTACATGCCGCCATAGCATGGCAAAAGATTATGCCAAACAAAAGAGAAGGTTTGGTCTTCCAGCCCCTTTTGACTAGCCGCTTGATAACTCTTGACATGTTCTCCGGCCGGTTGCCAATATGAGAATATGGTTGGCAACTCAATGACCCGCATATGGATTGGAAGGTGATAGATCGATATTATGAACGTGCATATGATGCTACTTTTCGGATGAACTCGCATGGAAAATAAATCTCTTTAGTTATGAGAAGTCTGCAGGATGGTGGTATGACGACTTTGGGAAATTTATTGGCAATGTAGGATGGCTTTTACGATGCAATGAGGTCAACTCTTGATCGATGACGATGGAGATAAACATAGGAATGCACCCGCATGTGAAGATAAAGTTTGTTAGTATGAGTGAGTTGCTGGTGTGGAGGCAATGTAAAGCAACTCCGGATGATGAAGATCAATGTAGTGCAATGGAAGAGATGTGTAAAGACATGCTCGGGATGCACCGCATGGAACCATGATCATTAGTATCAATTCACTCCCTCGGTTGATCACAATGCATAGCAACACTTATAAACTCATTAAAAACACAAATAACAACTCTAAAGCGTAACTACACTTACTAAGACGGGCCTAACTGATCTAGCTTTAACCCTAAGTACTAACTAATCCTAGCTACATCTTACCACAGAGATTTCAGTTGAACAGAATAAGGGCAACATGTTGTTGCCAATACCTTTTAGGTGCACAATGTTGATAGGGTTCATCAATTCTCGCCATCGGCAGAACATCCTTCAGCCAATATGAATCCTTGCCATTTGTTCCTATTACTTCAAATGGTCCTTCCCAAAGATTTTCGAACTTTGTTGCCATATCTTCCCTTGCTTTATTCCACTTTAACACTAACTTTCCTTCTTTCAAGACTCCCTGTAATTTATGTGCTGCTTTGAAGGCTGCAATATCCTTGGCCTTTTTCCTCATTATTGCATTCTCAGCCTCATATCTATGCTCCTCAAGCTGCATCAATCTCACAAATCTGTCTTTTAGAGCATCATCCATTTCCAAATTTATCTCGATAGGCCGGTCGAGTGATGGAAGCTCTAATTCTATAGGCAATCTTCGATTCTATCCCATACACCAAGCTGAAAGGGGTGTGCTTTGTAGCCACTTTGATGGTAGTTCCAGTATGCCCAAAGTGCATCATGAAGTTTTAAATGCCAATCCTTTTTGAAACACCGATGGTCTTCTTCAGGATTGATTTGAGAGTCTTATTGGTTGACTCTGCCTGGCCATTTCCCTGAGGGTAATAGGATGAACTCTTGGTGTGTTTAACTTTCAAGGTGGCTAGAAGTAATGCAATTGCATTGTTGATGAATTGGCTGCCTCTATCAGAAACAATTTTGAAAGGGATACCAAATCTGGCACAGATATTTTCATGTAGAAACCTTGCAGTGGCTTGGGCATTGGCTTCTCTCAAAGGAATTGCCTCTGCCCATTTGGTAAAGTAATCAGTGGCAACTAATATAAACTGGTGTTGAGCTGTGGAAGGTGGGTCTATGGGGCCTATAAAATCCAGCCCCCACATTTGGAAAGGTCCAGGGGAAATTATGGCAGTCAGGGCAGCTGGTTGTAAGGTTCTTTTGCCAAAAATCTGACATTTATGGCAGCATTTTATAGCTTCATAACAATCCTTAAAAAGAGTAGGCCAAAAGTATCCTGACCTTAAAATCTTTTTTGCAGTTGTGTCTGCTGCAAAGTGTCCTCCACAAACTCCCTCATGACACGCCTCGATTATCATTCTAGCCTCTTCTTTATCCACACATCTCAGCAAGACTCCCTCCTTGTCAACTTTGCATAGGATCCCTTCAATTAGCCTGAACTTCTTGCACTTGTCCCTAAATCTTCTTTCTTGACTGCTACTCAAGTTCTTAGGTAACTCATTGCTTTCCAAATAGTTTCTGATGTCAAATTGCCAATCAATGTTTTACAGATCAACAGAGATCAAGTTTGTTAGATTGTCATCAACACATAAACCATCTTGATCTTCATGTTCAAACAACACCGAGTGGAAGATAGGAGCTGGGATTCTCGATCAACTTTACCACCTTTACAAGTAATATCATAAGCTTGGATCTTACAAGCCCACCGCCTGTTTAGCCTTTGGCTGCTTTTTTTTTTGCAAATAGGAGTGAAAAAGGATTTTGCCTCATGAACACTTGCACCTGATTGTTTTGCAGAAGATGTCCTTGTCTCTCTATTAAAAACATCGTGGCTGCTTTGCACTTTTCTCCAACTGGGATATCTAATTTCGATTATCGGACCACATCTTGCTTGCAAAAGTAATTACATGATCCCCTTTGTAGCGGTGCCAAACCAATTGCTTTTTTTATCATTAATCGATGTAAGCTTTGAAGGGCTTCTCTAGATCGGGAGGTTTTAGTAGGATAGATTTGCAAATGGCATCAATGATTTTGTCAAAAGAATTTTGGCATTGCTCACCCCAATCTACTAGGATGTGTTTGCTTTCACTTTTGGAGAACTTCCCGACCTTTGTGAGGCTGGAGATTGGGCTTATGGTGTGGGAAAAATAAGGGACATACATTCTCAAGAAGCTGGTCATCCCTATGAAGCTTTTAACTTTTGTTTGAGGGTTTTTGAGGTGTCGGTTTCCTCAAGGCTTCAATCTTACTGTCAGATATTTGAATTCCTGCTGTGGATACTACATGCCCAAGCAATTCTCCTTTTGATGATAAAAAAACACACTTTTTGGGGTTCAAACTCACTCCTCCCTTTCTACACAAGTCAAACAACATGGTTAGCATATCAAAATGTCTTTCCAGAGAAGTTCCCAAACAAAGATCATCCAAGAACACACGAAAAATGTTAGTCGGCATTTCTTTAAAAATTGCATCCATGGCTCTTTGGAATGTTGCAGAAGCATTCATCAATCCAAATGGCATTCTTTTCATGGCAAATGTTCCCCAAGGTGTGATGAATGAAGTTTTTGGCTGATCACCTTCTTTGATGCTTATTTGATTAAAACCTGAAAAGCCATCTAAGAATGAGTAAATCTCTTTCCCCTTTCTGACAAAGATGCAACACCTCTTCGAAATGGCAAAGGGTAACAATCCTTGACGGTAGCTTTGTTTAAATCTCTATAGTCTATGCAGGATCCTAATGGCCTTGTTTTTCTTTTCAACGGGGAACAATGCAAGATAGCCACTCGGGATTCACAATTTCGATAATCACACTGCATCTTTCATTTTGTATAATTCCTCCTTGATTAGACCTAATAGAGAAGCATTTATTCTTCTTAGCTTTTGTATAACAGGTTTCATACCTCCCTTTATCTTAATTTCAAATTCACAAACGCTTTTGTCAATTCCCACCAGCTCATCATAATCCCAAGCAAAGATATCCTTCCAATCATCAAAAAATTTAGTAACCAAGGCATTATCCTCTTCTCGAACAAATCTCCAACATATAACACCCTATCTAGACCTTTCTTATTGACCTTGATTTCCCTTACCGTTTGTCTTCACTTGCATTTATTACCGAGGGATGGGGTATAGTCGTTGCAGATCTCTCCTCTCAAGTTCCTCCTCTTGAATTGCTCCCTCACCCAAATGTTCAAGTAGCACACTACACTGACAACGAAGTTCGCTTCACCATTTTGCTCCCTTGGAACATGGCGAGTTCCCGGTATCAAAATTCTTGGTTCGGCTAAAGATGGCTTGATTTTTGAGCTGCAACATGTCTTCATTCTTGGCCCGATATTCTCTCGATATTTGCTGCAGACAATTTGAGAGTCTCCAAAGATGATTACATTCCCGATGTTTAGATTCTTTGCCTCTTGAAGACCTGCAATCAATGCCTTATATTACGCCATATTAGAAGTGACATTAGGATAAATTCTTCCTACTTTAGTGAAGAACTTTGTTGGAAGCATCCTTGAGAATAGCGTGAGAAGATGCCACATTAAGCCTTTTGGAAACACCACCATCAAACCATAAATAAGCAAAATTGCTCAACCTGATTGAAGCCAACTCCTTTGAGATTTCTATGCTAGACTCCAACTCTACTGTATCCAGTTTAAATTCTCCACATGGATGTGATATTAACATTTCTTCTTCAATGAAATTCATGCTTTCAAACTCTCCTAACTTATTATACAATGTTACCTTTTTTTCTTGCCATTTGAGATGGTACATTCTCCTCTTGACCCACAGGTCTAGCATCTCTTGTAGAAAGCCACTATACGCTTTAAAAGTAAGTCATATATATCTGATTTGTCCCCTATTCCCTCAAAAGCAACCACAACAAAGTTAGCTGCAACCATTATTCCTTCAACATCAATAGGCACATTACTAACTATTCCCACTGGATTGATTTTAGAGTTAGAGAAAGATTTCAAGATCATTGGAGCCTTCTTATCTATTTCTAGTCCACATAGTCTCATGACATGGTGTGGCATCACGTTCAAGGGTGATCCTCCATCTAGCGAACTTTGGTCAATACTTTTCCTTCCATTTTAGCAACACAAGTGAAAGCTCCGGGATCATTATCATCCCGAGTGAGCATGTGCTCATCAATGTGGTTTGTCGGGGCAAACTCATCTTCCTTAGTAAGATTGAGCACCTTTTTTTACGTAAGAAGGGGCTATCTTGAGTAGGGTAAACAAATCTACATGCATTTTAGAATTCTTCAATAAATATTCAAAATCCTCACACTCTTTTTTCCTTTCGACAAATTTTTTGAGCAGGAGGAGGAGGAGGCACAACTTTACCGCTTGCTCAAGCATCTTTATGTTTCAAAATATCAGCTTCCTCAAGTGCCGTTCTTTCTCTTTGGCATTATTCATCCTTACGGTGTGGGATGACCATAATCTCCTCTTGCTCTTCAATTTCCTGCACAAACCTTATAGATGCACTTGGCTCACCAATTTTAGATTTTTCTTGTCCGGCAAAATATTCTTTGACACTTGCACCTATCCTCATAATGTCCCATAACCTTACAAAATTCACACACAGGGCATTCTTTACCAAAGTGACCTCTTTTTCCACACTTAGTGCATGGCCTATACCAGCAATAATCAGAAGAGTGAGTATCTCTAAAGCAATGCACACATGGGGGGTAAGTTTTCTTTTCATATTTTGAGCTCTTCAACTCTTGCAGTTGTTTAGTTACCTCAACCGATTGCCTCGAGATACCTTGGTGATCTCTCGCTCTTACATCTGGCTGCGTAGAGCCTCATCATCTTCCACCTTGACCTTTTTCTTTTCCTTTTGGATAGCATAGGCAGTGCACAGTGCTGATCCCATACACTCCTGCTCATAAACTGAAAAAAGGATCACTTGGTGAGTGTATGTCATCTGGTAAGTATGATATCATATCAGCAATTTCGGTGGCTTTGGTGAAAGCCTTGTGTATTGTATCAAACCCTCCTGTTTTTGAATCTTCAAAAGCTTTCTGTGTATTCTTGTTCTGCTGCTCAATCCCCTGATAAAAGAAGCCACTAGATGCAATGTGTGGTTAGGAACATGATTGATTTGGCATTTGACCAGATAGTGGTTGAATCTTTCAACATACTGCTGTACACTTTCACCATGCTTGATGCGAAAAGTTTGCAACTCAAATATTAAATCTTGGGGATCCAAGACTCTTCCAAACCTTGCTAGAAACTTTTTTACCAGTTCTTCCCAAGAATTGGTGCCTAAACCTATAACATATTCTAACCAAGCCCTTACCTCATCATTCTTAAAACACTTCTTAAACTCGAAAACTTACGACCTTTTTGTGACCATATTCTTGATAGTATTCTTCAAAAGTCTTGAGGAAATTGTTGGCATTCATGCTCGGATCGAAAAAAAGTGGATTTGGAGTAGGCACATTTAACTCAAAGTATTGATAAGGCATGCCTGCGATCGGCTTGTATGGTGACAAGAGGTGTAGCAATTAGCTTCATGATTATCCTGTGTCTCGGTAGGCTCGGATGTCTCATTAACTCTTCTTGGTGCCATGAGTCCAGATTCGGGAAGATGATCTCGGTAGAACCTCCAAAATGTTGAAGGTGTTCCTGGCAAAACCTTCAACCTCGGTGGTTTAGAACCTCAGGTTGCTTAAGGCAACCACTCGAAAGTGCAAAGATTCCAAAAAATGCACAAGAGTTCACTAAGAGTGAGTTTCCACGAAGATAAAAAAGTCGCCTCACACAAAATAAGTTGCGGGATGTGATCTATGAAGCTATGGGCACGGATATCTTTCTACTAGATGCTCAATGCTTGACACAATCTAAGCGCAAGAACTCAACAAGGTCGGGATAGGCTAGGTAGGACGAAATCGGATCACCGACCAGTCAATTTTTGGTCAATATCCCTAACCAAAGAGCTGAAATTTGAAACTTCGACATTGGTGATGAATTTTTGGGGCTACCAGCTCTATCTTTCTCGATTTGTCGCACACCAAGGGCCAACTTTTTTCCTTTCACCGAAGGGACCTAATTTTTCTTTTGATAATTTTTTGCCTAAGACTATGAGAAGAGAATGAACTCGAGAGAATGTTTACTATAGGTAAACCGTGTCGTGTGTTTAGCATTGCCTGGCTCTGATTTGCAACTTGGGCGGACAAAGACGCCTAACTAACAATTTGTGCAGGCACTAGACACTCAACCAATAACAATTTTCTCTTTTTGGAAAAAGAACACAATGCAAAATTGCTACAAAGGTCGGATTTTCAATTTAATCAGTCCTTTCCGGAAGATACAATGTAATATCCCAAGCTCGGGGTCTTGGGCACCGGGATCAAATAGGTACACATATGAAATCCGGAGTATTGAGTCAACAATCCGGATCAAAGGTAAACATAGGAGGTCAGAAACAAGCTCAAGATTATCAAGCGGTCCTTCTTCAAGCCAAGTCTTTCTTCTTTGCCTTCAAGCCCTCGAAAATCTTCGTCGTGCGAAAAATCCCCTTTTGTAGAATGTTACGTTCGTTGAGATCTCAATTATTTCCCTCCAATCTTACGTCTTCTAGCTCGCACTAAGCATTCATGGCATTAAACATGATGATTGACGGGCCATTTAGGTAGTGATTTAATGGTTTGTTTGGCAGATTGGGCCAGATCTTGGCGTTTTCTGATTTAGGTTTTTGGTAGTTCAAGCTCAATATCCCACGGGCCCGATCGAATTTGGGAGACAAGGTATATAAGGGCTAAAAAATCCATTCTTTTTCGATTATTGCGGCGGTGTCCACGCGTGGGATTCGGTACCTCCACCGCCCCCTGCGCCTGGGATGCTCCACTTGTGGCGGGGGAATTGGCTTGGAAGAGAAATTAGTTTGGGGGGTAGATAGGAAAATTTTTTGCACCCCTTACACCCTATGGCACGATTCCTAGAAGACATATATCATGCCTAGAATAAGGCATTTTTTCAAAATTTTTTTTCTAGGGGAATCTTTTTGTGCCCTATAATGTTCTCGGGATCTTTTTTCACCATAGAGCTCTTTGGAATTTGGAAAAAATGTGGGGAGTGGATGGAGTGGCATTTGAAAAAGATGGCAAGGCTAGGTAGTATGACATGGCCAATGGGAATGATGGCGTGTCAGACCCACTTGAATTTGAAAATTCTCTCTAGTCAAAATTTTTAGAATGATGTGGAGATGATGTGTGTGAATGATGAGGTGTCAAAAAGTGATGTGGCAACAATGATATTTTGAAATGAATTTTGATTTGAATAAGAGTTTGAGATGAAAAGGATAAAATGGTCTTTGGGTATGATGTGTGTAGTATGGTGTAGAGGGACTTGGCACATCTAGTGCTCATTAGGAAGCCAAAAATTTTGTGGAGCATCTTTGAGGCATCTTTGAGGCATATTTGAATTTTGAGCATTTCCCTTAGGGATTTTGCAAGCCTCTCTGCATTTTGCTCAAGTTGCATGGAATGTTGACTTCATAAGCAAAGTTGTGACTATGTCAAGTCTCTCTTGAACTAGTGGATGATGAAGCAAGTGGGTGTTTTATGAAGGTGTATTTTGACTAGAAAGAACTTTCAAGGTCAAGTTTTACTTTGGGAGGTGTATGAAGAAGGAGTCAAGGTTCAATGCTATTTGGGATGGTGGAGTGGATGAGGATGGAAATCAAAAAAAATGCCAAAGATGCCAAGCTCATAAATGATCACATACCATGGAATGCTCTTTAAGGGATCTTCTTTCTCTTCTTCTCTACACTTCCCATGCTTGTTTGACCTTTTTGTATCTCTTGAGTGACTTGAGTCAATTGTCCTTCCTTTGCTCTTCAAACTTGAGTGTATGCTAGTGAAGCATTCTCCTAATATCTTGCAAATTGAATCAAACTGATAGGATTAGTGCTGATACATGCTTGGCTCTTACATGCTGCCATAGCATGGCAGCAGGTGGTCTTATGGAGTTCTTGAACACAGATAACAGACTGCTGAATACCACAAGAGCACTGAGTTGTTGGGTTGTTTGGAAGCACAGGAATAGAGTTGCCATGCAAGACAAAAATACTAACCTGATCTGGCTTAAACAAATCTTCCTAGCTGAGCTAAATGACACAGCAGTGGCACATAAATCCCTGAAAGGGAAGGGCTATGATACAGGATGGAATGCCTTTGGTAGATTCCGTGGATTTCATGAATTTTTTGTTTTGAATCTAACTATGGGTGATGATATTTTACACAGATGCAATGAGGAGGTTGAATAGGTATGGAGCTGCTGATAGAGGAATGGGAGTCGCTGATGACTCAGACAATGAAGACTCGAATTTGCAAGGGGTGGAGGAAGAAGAAATTTTCATACAACTCAAACAAGAGATGATACATGCTGCTGCACTCAAGAAGATCCTCAAAAGACCAGAGGCGTGGTCACACAATAATCTGAGGCCTTTTTTTATGAATCTTTACCACAAGTGGCAACAAAAAAGAGAAGCCCATGTTCTTCTGCTGCTGGACTTCACCAATTACCCGGTTAGGAGACTTGACCTGCTGCTGAACATTTTGGGCAGGAATGCTGTTTTGGATTTAACCATTCAAGATCTGATTGACGCACAGTAACAAGGAAATACCAAAGACTCAGATCAGACCACCTTTTTGAAGATATATAAGTACTGGATTGGGATTATCCTTTTTTATTTATCTTCTGCTTTCTTTTGTTCACCTCTGATTGTGAGTAGAATATTATGATAGGTAGTATACTACTGATGGTATACACCATGACTATGTAAGTTTTAACTTATGAATACAACAACACCTTACCTCCAAAAAAAAAAAAAAAAAAAAAAAATCAGTTGTACTTATTAATGGTTCGTCTTCTGGCTTCTTTCCTCTTACTCAAGGTTTCAGACAAGGTTGCTCTCTTGCCCCTTATCTTTTCCTAGTTGCAGCTGAGTTGCTTACTAAAGCTATTTCTCATTATCAAAACAATGGTATGATTAAAGGTCTTCAACTTCCTGATTCCAGTGAGTCCCTTACCAACTAAATATTGATAAAAGTTTGATTGTTGGAGACTCTACTCATCAAAGTCTGGCAGGTATTAAGGTTCTTTCTCCTCTTCAAGCTACGAAGTTGCTGGGTATGCCTTTATCTTTGAATCATAGCATTAAAGGTTTGTGGGATCTGATTTTATCTAGAATCAAGAAGAAGCTTAATAATTATAGGACTTCTCTCTCTCTCTTGATATGGATATGGTAGCTCGGGGGAGTGGCCTTGAACGCTGGTCTTGGTGGACTAGCATGGGTGTGTGAGAAGGGCAAACTAATAGCATGGCAAGGCAATTAAGTGGCAATTGTAATGGTTATGATCAAATAATATCTATTAAGCCAAGCTAATCTTCTTGAAAATATCCCAGTTCAAAAATAGCAGTTTCTAAAAGGCCAACTTCAAAAGATCATATCTCAGCGAATATAAGTCGGATTATGGCGATCCAGTTTCCGGATTGGGGTCGCCTATTTGCTAATTCCTTGTGGATCGTGAGATATCGCCAAAAGAGTGGCCGTGGGTCAGACTGGACTGCACAACCAAGATTGCCTTTTTGAAGAGAACCAAGCTCCTTGCCTAGAAATTGCCATTGCCTTACGCCTTCTTTGTTGATTTGCCAGATCTCAACACCGGTTGGCCCGGTTGGGTGGAGAACTGCCATTAATTGCCTTGTATTGAGAATCTTCCTCTAGTTTTGGTGAACTAGAGCCGGATCATTCTGAGCTATTGGTGTAGCTCATATCAATTGGTGTAACTCGTATCTTATGTTCATTGGATCTGTGCTTATTTGTCTTCTTATTTCATACTTAGATCATTTTGTCGTTGCTAACGGCTTATTCTGTGGATTCTGTAGCAAACCTAGACGGTTTACAGGTTATGAGATTATGATTTGTCTGAAGAGACCTGATATTCTATTTAGAGGAGATAAAAGGTATGGTTTATTGTTGTGAACCATATCAATTGGTATCAGAGCCAAGCTATTCCTAAAGTTTGCAAAGACTTCCGGTTAGTGCTGGAGATTGCAAACATGAATAGAGAATCTTATTCTGGCTATTCTTGATGTTTGTAAGTCATCTAGTTGGTGCTAGTGATTGCAAACTGGAATAGAATTCCTCCTCCTAAGAATCTAAATGATCTTCTTTCTATGAATTTTAACTTCTTGGATCATTCTTTCCAATCCAATTCTATTCAGAGTAATCAATCTTTGGATATTGGTACGACAAAATTGTTTGTTGCAGGAAACATATAGGTGCAGGTGATTGGTGACGTGGAAGAAGTAGAGGGAACTGAGCCTAATCTTCCTGACCAATCCATTTCGTTTGCCAAAATGGATCTCCTTCCAATCAAGCCTAACCAAAACTGACAATCCATCTCCTTGGCTAGGATGGATCTCTGTTGAAACTTTTCCTGCATCTACGGAGGGCGTATCTATGGTGGACGGATCAAAATCAATCTTTATCTGAACTCTCTATCCTTGACAAATCTTGAACTATTCCAAACTAAACGAGTTTAGTGCGGTCCATTGTTTTAGTAAGACGTCTTAATAATGAATATCTATCTGTAAGAAATTGTAGTTTAAAAGTAGAGGTGACTTCAAAATCTGTTAAATGATTTTAAAGGATTCGTGCCTTTAGAGAAATTGTAAATCTATTTTATGATTGTATTGCTTCCTTCTAATGAATGATCATGCCATTAATAGTCGCACAATGGTTGGTGCCATAAGTGTTAATGTTAATGGATGCCATTGGAATTCTAGATTGGTGTCTAGAGTTTTGAGCAGTAGTTGGTGCTACTGGTTGGAGTCGGTACTTCAACAAGAACCCTTGATCTTTTCTAAGTCTTGCCTTTATCTTAAAATTTAAATTTTATCTAGTAGATCTTAAGCTTTGCTAATATATCTCAAAAAAATAATCAAATCTTCCCTGAATTTTTTAGCTTAATCTTTAGCCACAACAGTTGTGATTGTCATAAATAGTTGGTGCTATTTTATGAAGTCATAATCCTAGCCTTTGGTCCTTAAAATGGATTGAGTTGATGCTCATGTATAAATTGAGTTGGTGCTCAATTGGATAAATTAAGTTGGTGCTTAATTTGTTTATGGACACAACTGAGGTCAGTTGCCTTCAAAAAGGGAGGAATTGATATGGATATGGTAGCTCGGGGGAGTGGCCTTGAACGCTGGTCTTGGTGGACTAGCATGGGTGTGTGAGAAGGGCAAACTAATAGCATGGCAAGGCAATTAAGTGGCAATTGTAATGGTTATGATCAAATAATATCTATTAAGCCAAGCTAATCTTCTTGATAATATCCCAGTCCAAAAATAGCAGTTTCTAAAAGGCCAACTTCAAAAGATCATATCTCAGCGAATATAAGTCGGATTATGGCGATCCAGGGCTCATTGGAAAGCTCTCAGTGTCTAGTTTCCGGATTGGGGTCGCCTATTTGCTAACTCTTTGTGGATCGTGAGATATCGCCAAAAGAGTGGCCGTGGGTCAGACTGGACTGCACAACCAAGATTGTCTTTTTGAAGAGAACCAAGCTCCTTGCCTAGAAATTGCCATTGCCTTCTGCCTTGCTGTTGATTTGCCAGATCTCAACACCGGTTGGCCCGGTTGGGTGGAGAACTGCCATTAATTGCCTTGTATTGAGAATCTTCCTCTAGTTTTGGTGAACTAGAGCCGGATCATTCTGAGCTATTGGTGTAGCTCATATCAATTGGTGTAACTCGTATCTTATGTTCATTGGATCTGTGCTTATTTGTCTTCTTATTTCATACTTAGATCATTTTGTCGTTGCTAACGGCTTATTCTGTGGATTATGTAGCAAACCTAGACGGTTTACAGGTTATGAGATTATGATTTGTCTGAAGAGACCTGGTATTCTATTTAGAGGAGATAAAAGGTATGGTTTATTGTTGTGAACCATCTCTCTCTCTCTCTCTCTCTCTCTCTCTCTCTCTCTCTCTCTCTCTCTCTCTCTCTCTCTCTCTCTCTCTCTCTCTCTCTCTCTCTCTCTCTCTCTCTCTCTCTCTCTCTTGTTGGGAGAACTATAATTACAAATTCAGTCTTGGCAAGTTCTCATGTTTATTTTTCCACTGCTTTGGTGGCTCCTAAGCTGATTTATCGTGATGTTGAGAAAGTTCTTAGAGGCTTTGTGACGTCCCCTACTCGTATACGGTGCACTCAGCGTATACAAACAGGAGTTCACCCCCCATACCAGCTCCATACTGATACAGGGCCCTCCACAATCACTGCACCCGTAACGAGTCCCAGTGGGAAGAGTGAAGGGGTCATTTTACCCCGTCTCCCTCAGGGCCTACCTAGCTGTGGAAGCGTAAGCATACATGTCAGTATACAACATAATCACATCTCCACCTCGAAGGGTGGTGCGTCAACATCTGCATAGACAATGATCTGCATAGACAATGATCAGACTCGAAGGGGTGACTGATGGCTTGGGTCTCCAGAGTTCATTGCAGACAGAATTCATGGCAATGGATTTGGCTGGCATAAGAACATGGCATAGGGTTGTCCACTCCATCCGCCCCTCCTGTGCACACTTTGCAGAGTAGGCTGAAAAGTGTTGGGACTGACCAGTAGCCCGGCCGGATGCATAGCCAAAAGGGCTATTCCTGGGTTGCATCTCCCCAGTTCCGATGGGGCAGGTAGGGATCACTCCCTCCAGAGGTCTACATGCTGACTCAAGGTGACTAGAGGGCCACTGCCCTTATTCGACTGAACCCGTACACCACTCCACGGGTGTCGAGCCCATGCCTCACCCACACTCGGTGGCAAGCCATTAGACCTAGTCACAATGATCCCCGGTAGGCCTTACACACCAGAGGGATCGTTCAGGAGTCAGAACACGAACCCCCTTCTTAGCCAGTCTGGCCCCTTCACCCACAACCAGGTGGTTCTTGTACACAGGCCGAATCTATAGTGTGCTAGAGAGGCTAATCTAGGAGCATCTACTACCAAGCTTTAGGTCTCTACCCCCCTTCCCAATACAAGGAGTTCATAGAGATACATCATCCATATACATCACAGAAGAACTAAAGAACTAGATCTAATCTATATCATAGAGTTAGGTTCTTTAGTTAGAGTCTGGTATCTAGAGATCTAGAGGGCTGCCATGGGCAATTTAATAGGCTAAACCTACTGATTCTATGACTGAAATATGGTTTAAGCTATTAAATTGCCTAAATACCTGATCCTTGAGTTGCTCCTCCTGACCTGAGGTCGACCATCCTGCTGAACTGCTCGAATCAAGGGAAACTAATGATGCAACTCTCTCAGACAGAGTCTGGGAGGCGGTTTTGGCTCTTGGGGCAGCCAAAACAGAGCTCTAAAATCCTAGAAACGAAAAATGGGCAAGTTAGGGTTTCCCCTGGGGGTAAGCTAGGGTTTCCAATTATCCCCTTTAGGCATGTGGGATAATTGGGAATGGGCCCACTTGCCTTTAATGGCTAGGTGGCAAAATGTGCCCACATGGAAAGGTGTGCACCTTAATAAATGTGCACATTGGGAATGGGCCCACTTGCCTTTAATGGCTAGGTGGCAAAATGTGCCCACATGGAAAGGTGTGCACCTTAATAAATGTGCACATTCGGAATGGGCCCACTTGCCTTTAATGGCTAGGTGGCAAAGTGTGCCTACATGGAAAGGTGTGCACCTTAATAAATGTGCACATTGGGAGATGTGCACATTAATTACAAATGCACATACCTTGCAAGTTGCCCCCTAGGGGCTACCCACCTGGCTACACGTCGGCGTACACGTCAGTCGGAGTGGCGTGTATGCATGACGAGGAGCGATGCGATACGCCCCGGGACCGTGATAATCGTGGCCGAACGCCACAGCTTCATCTGGCTTCCAAACATCAGCTCTCTGTCAGGGATATTGACCAAAAATTGACTGGGTCAGTGACTTGAATCTCGCCCATCTAACCTACTCTGACCTTGCTGAGCTTTTGCAGTCTGTGAGTGACAAGTGTTGAGAACATCAAGGAGTGATATCCACACCCATAGCCCCATAAGATCACATTCTACAAGAGATTTTGTGAGGCAGACTTTTTTCTCTTCAGGGAAACACACTTCCAGTGATCTTTTGTGATTCTTTTCTCGAATCTCAGACTTTCGAGTGGTTGCCTTAAGCAACCCGGAGGTTCTAAACCACCGAGGTTGAAGGTTTTGCCAGGATTACCTTCAACATTTTGGAGGTTCTACCGAGATCATCTTCTGGAATCGGACTCATGGCACCAAGAAGAGTTAATGAGACATCCGAGCCTACCGGAGACACGGGATAATCGGGAAGCTCTTGCTACACCCTCTTGTCACCATACAGCAACCGCGGGCATGCCTTATCAATACTTCGAGTTAAGTGTGCCTACCCAGGTCCTCGTTTTTTGATCCGAGCATGAATGCCAACAATTTCCTCAAGACCTTTGAAGAATACTATCAAGAATATGGTCACAAAAAAGGTCGTAAGTTTTTCGAAGTTTAAGAAATGTTTCAAGAATGATGAGGTAAGGGCTTGGTTAGAGTATGTTATAGGTTTAGGCACCAATTCTTGGGAAGAACTGGTAAAAAAGTTTCTAGCAAGATTTGGAAGAGTCTTGGACCCTCAAGATTTAATATTTGAGTTGCAAACTTTTAGATCAAACATGGTGAAAGTGTGCGCTAGTGATGTCGAAAAGATTCAATCACTATCTTGTCAAATGCCAAATCAATCATGTTCCTAACCATACATTGCATCTAGTGGCTTCTTTTATCAGGGGATTGAGCAGCAGACCAAGAATACACAGAAAGCTTTTGAAGATTCAAAAACAGGAGGGATTTGATACAATACACAAGGCTTTCACCAAAGCTACTGAAATTGCTGATATGATATCATACTTACCAGATGAAATGCACTCACCAAGTGATCCTTTTTTTCCAGATTATGAGCAGGAGTGTATGGGATCAGCAGCCTGCACTGTCTATGCTATCCAAAAGGAAAAGAAAAAGGTTAAGGTGGAAGATGATGAGGCTCCTGCAGCAGATGTAAGAGCAGAGATCACCAAGGTATCTCGAGGCATTGGTTGAGGTAACTAAACAAACTGCAAGAGTTGAAGAATTCAAAATTTGAAAAGAAAACTTACCCCCATGTGCACCGCTTTAGAGATACTCATTCTCCGATTATTGCTGGTATAGGCCATGTACTAAGTGTGGAAAAAAGAGGTCATTTTGGTAAAGAATGCCCCTGTATGTGAATTTTGTAAGGTCAGAGGACATTACGAGGATAGGTGCAAGTGTCAAAGAATATTTTGCCGCACAAGAAAAATCTAAAATTGGTGAACCAAGTGCATCTATAAGGTTTGTGCGTGAAGTTGAAGAGCAAGAGGAAATTATGGTCGCCCACACCGGAAGGATGAATAATGCCAAAGAGAAAGAACCAAAGAATCAAGAAGTTGAGATTTTGAAACGAAAAGATGCCGAAAGCAAGCGCTGGTTGCGTGCCTCCTCCTCCCGCTCAAAAATTTGTCAAGAAGGAAAAAGGACCGTGAGGATTTTGAATATTTATTGAAGAATTCTAAAATGCGGTAGATTTGCCGACCCCGCTCAAGATAGCTCCTTCTTACGTAAGAAAGGTGCTCAATCTTACTAAGGAAGATGAGTTTGCCCCGACAAATCACATTGATGAGCACATGCTCACCCGGGAAGATAATGATCCGGAGCTTTCACCGTGTTGCTAAAATGGAAGGGAAAATATTAACCAAAGTTCTCGCTAGATGGAGGATCACCCTTGAACGTGATGCCACACCATGTCATGAGACTGCGGTGGTCTAGAAGTAGACAAGAAGGCTCCAATGATCTTGAAATCTTTCTCTAATTCTAAAATCAATCCAAAGGGGAATAGTTAGCAATGTGCCTATTGATGTTGAAGGAGTAATGGTTGCAGCTAACTTTGTGGTGGTTGCTTTTGAAGGAATAGGGATAAATCAGATATTTATGACTTACTTTTTGGGCGAAGGTGGCTTTCTACAAAGTAGATGCTAGGCCCTGTGTGGTCAAAAGGAGAATGTACCATCTCAAATGGTAAGAAAAAGGTAACATTGTATAATAAGTTAGGAGAGTTTGAAAGCATGAATTTCATTGAAGAAGAAATGTTGATATCACATCCATGTGGAGAATTTGAACCGGATACGAGAGTTGGGGTCTAGCATAAAAATCTCAAAGGAGTTGGCTTCAACCTGGTTGAGCAATTTTGCTTATTTATGGTTTGATGGTGGTGTTTCCAAAAGGCTTAATGTGGCATCTTCGCCGCTATTCTCAAGGATGCCTCAAACAAAGGTTCTTTGGCTAAAGTAGGAAGAATTTATCCTAATGTCACTTCTAATATGGCAGAATATAAAGCATTGATTGCAGGTCTTCAAGAGGCAAAAATCTAAACATCGGGAATGTGATCATCTTTGGAGACTCTCATTTCGTCTGAGGCAAATATCGAGGAGAATATCAGGCCAAGAATGAGGACATGTTGCAGCTCAAAAGTCAAGTTCCATGCCGGAACTGAAGGATTTTGATACCGGGAACTCGCCATGTTCCAAGGGAGCGAATGGTGAAGCGGAATCGTACAGCGTAAGTGTGCTACCGAACATTTGGTCGAGGGAGCAATTCAAGAGGAGGAACTTGAGAGAAGAGATCTGCAACAGCTATACCCCATCCCGGTAATCAATGCAAGTGAAGACAAGGTAAGGGAAGTCAAGGTCAATAAGAAGGGTCTAGATAGGGTGTTATATGTTGGAGATTTGTTCGAGAGAGGAGGATAATGCTTTGGTTACCAAATTTTTGATGATTGGAAGGATGTCTTTGCTTGGGATTATGATGAGCTGGTGGGAATTGACAAAAGCATTTGTGAATTTGAAATTAAAATAAAGGGAGGTATGAAACCCGTCATACAAAAGCTAAGAAGAATCAATGCTTCTCTATTAGGTCTAATCAAGGAAGAATTATACAAAATGAAAGATGCAGGTGTGATTCTTTGAAATTGTGAACCCCGAGTGGCTATCTTGCATTGTTCCCTGTTGAAAAAAAGAAAACAAGGCCATTAGGATCTGATAGACTATAGAGATTTAAACAAAGCTACTGGCCAAGGATTGTTACCCTTTGTCATTTCGAAGAGGTGTTGCATGTCAGAAAGGTGTAAAGAAATTTACTCATTCTTAGATGGCTTTTGAGATTTAATCGATAAGCATCAAGGAAGGTGATCAGCCAAAAACTTCATTTATCACACCTTGGGGAACATTTGCCATGAAAAGAATGCCATTTGGATTGATGAATGCTTCGCAACATTCCAAAGAGCCATGGATGCAATTTTTAAAGAAATGCCAGCCTAACATTTTTCGTGTTTTTTGGATGATCTTTGTTTGGGAACTTCTCTGGAAAGACATTTTGATATGCTAACCATGTTGTTTGACTTGTGTAGAAAGGGGGAGTGAGTTTGAACCCCAAAAAGTGTGTTTTTTATCATCAAAGGGGAATTGCTTGGGCATGTAGTGTCTACAAGTAGAATTCAAATATCCCGGACAAGAAGATTGAAGCCCTAAGGAAATTGACACCTCCAAAACCCTCAAACAAAGTTAAGAGCTTCATAGGGATGACCAGCTTCTTGAGAATGTATATCCCTCATTTTTCCCACACCATAAGCCCAATCTCCAGCCTCACAAAGGTTGGGAAGTTCTCCAAAAGTGAAAGCAAACACATCCTAGTAGATTGGGATGAGCAATGCCGTAATTCTTTTGACAAAATCATTGATGCCATTTGCAAATCTATCCCGCTAAAACCTCCCCGATCTAGAGAAGCCCTTCAAAGCTTACATCGGTGTGACAAAGAAAGCAATTGGTGTGGCAATGTTACAAGGGGATCATGTGATTACTTTTTGCAAGCAAGATGTGGTCCGATGTTTGAGATTAGGTATCCTGTGTTGGAGAAGAGTGCTGTTCGATGTTTTTGATAGAAAGGCAAGGACATCTTCTCGCAAAACAATCAATGCAAGTGCTCATGAGGCAAAAATCCTTTTTCACTCCTATTTGCAAAAAGCAGCCCAAAGGCCAAATTGTCTGCGTGATGGGCTTGTAAGATCCAAGCTTATGATATTAACAGAAGGTGGTAAAGTTGATCGAGAATCCCAGCTCCTACCTTCCACATGTGTTGTTTGAGCATGAAGATCAAGAGGGTTTGTGTGTTGATGACAATCTAACAAACTTGATCTCTGTTGATGCAGAAAACATTGATTGGCAATTTGACATCGTAAACTATTTGGAAAGCAATGAGTTACCTAAGAACTTGAGTGGCAGCCAAGAAAGGAGATTTAGGGACAAATGCAAGAAGTTCAGTCTAATTGAAGGGATCCTATGCAAAGATGACAAGGAAGGAGTCTTGCTGAGATGTGTGGATAGGGAAGAGGCTAGAATGATAATTGAGGCGTGTCATGAGGGAGTTTGTGGAGGACACTTTGCAGCACAACAACAAAAAAAAAGATTTTAAGGTCGATACTTTTGGCCTACTCTCTTTAAGGATTGTTATGAAGCTATAAAATGTTGCCACAAATGCCGATTTTTTGGCAAAAGAACCTTGCAACCAGGTATACGACCGCCATAATTTCCCCGGACCTTTTCAAATGTGGGGACTGGATTTTATAGGCCCCATAGACCCACCTTCCTCAGCAAAGACCGGTTTATATTAGTTGCCAGCGATTATTTTACCAAATGGGCAGAGGCAATTCCTTTGAGAGAAGCCAATGCCCAAGCTACCGCAAGGTTTCTACATGAAAATATCTCATTGCGATTTGGTATCCCTTTCAAAATTGTTTCGATAGAGGCAGCCAATTCATCAACCACACGATTGCATTACTTCTAGCCACACCGAAAGTCAAACACACCAAGAGTTCATCCTATTACCCTCGTGGAAATGGCGGAAGAGTCAACCAATAAGACTCTCAAGTCAATCCCGAAGAAGACCATCAAGATTTCAAGAAAGGATTGGCATTTGAAACTTCATGATGCACTTTGGGCATACGTAACTACCATCAAAGTGGCTACAAAGCACACCCCTTCAGCTTTGGTGTATGGGATAGAATCAAGATTGCCTATAGAATTAGAGCTTCCATCACTCGGTGGCCTATCGATAAATTTGGAAATGGATAATGCTCTAAAAGACAGATTTGTGAGATTGATGCAGCTTTGAGGAGCATAGATATGAATTTGAGAATGCAATAATAAGGAAAAAGGCCAAGGATATTGCAGCCTTCAAAGCAAAGACATAAATTCTGTGGAGTCTTGAAAGAAGGAGAGTTAGTGTTAAAGTGGAACAAAGCAAGGGAAGATATGGCAACAAAATTCGAAAATCTTTGGGAGGGACCATTTGAAGTAATAGGGACGGTGGCAAGGATTCATATTGGTCAAGGATATTGCCGATGGCGTAGAATTGATGAACCCTATCAACATTGTGCACCTAAAAGGTATTGGCAACAACATGTTGCCCTTTGCTCGTTCAACTGAAATCTCTGTAGTAAGATGTAGCTAGGTATAGTTAATACATATGGTTAAAACTAGATCGCTTAGGCCCTGTTTTAGTGAATGTAGTTCTCGCTTTAGGGTTATTATTTGTGTGTTAATGAATTTATAAGTGTTGCTATGCAGATTGTGATCAACCTGAAGGAGTGAATTGATGCTAATGATCATAGTTCCATGCAGTGCATCCGAGCATATCTGTCACACATCTCTTCCATTGCACTACATTGATCTCCATCATCCGGAGTTGCCGACATTGCCTCCACACAAAGAACTCACTCATACTAACAAGCTTTTATCTTCACATGCAGTGCATCCTTATGTTTATCTCCATCGTCATCCGATCAAGAGTTGACCTCATTGCATCGAAAGTCCTCCTCCATTGCCAATAAATTTCCCCAAGTCTGTCATACCACCATCCCGCAGACTTCTCATAACTAAAGAGATTTATTTTCCATGCAGGTTCATCTGAAAGTAGCATCATATGCACGTTCATAATATCAAATCTATCACCTTCCAATCCATATGCAGGTCATTGAGTTGCCAACCATATTCTCATATTGGCAACCGGGCTGGAGAATGGTGTCAAGAGTCATCAAGCAACTAGTCAAAGGGGCCGGAAGACCAGCCTTCTCTTTTTGTTTGGCATAATGCTGCCATGCTATGGCAGCATGTAAGAGCCAAGCATATATTAGCACTAATCCTATCAGTTTGGTTCAATTTGCAAGATAATAGGAGAATGCTTCACTAGCATACATTCAAATTTGAAGAGCAAAGGAAGGACAATTGATTCAAGTCACTCAAGGGATGCAAAAGGTCAAACAAGCATAGGAAGTGTAGAGAAGAGAGAAAGAAGACCCCTTGAAGAAGCATTCCATGGTATGTGATCATTTATGAGCTTGGCATCTTTGGCATTCTTTTGATTTCCATCCTCATCCACTCCACCATCCCAAATAGCATTGAACCTTGACTCCTTCCTCATACACCTCCCAAAGTCAAACTTGACCTTGAAAGTTCTTTCTAGTCAAAATGCACCTTCATAAAACACCCACTTGCTTCATCATCCACTAGTTCAAGAGAGACTTGACTTAGTCATAACTTTGCTTATGAAGTCAACATTCCATGCAACTTGAGCAAAATGTAAAGAGGCTTGCAAAATCCCTAAGGGAAATGCTAAAAATTCAAATATGCCTCAAAGATGCCTCAAAGATGCTCCACAAAATTTTTGGCTTCCTAATGAGCACTAGATGTGCCAAGTCCCCCCTACACCTTACTACACACATCACACCCATCACCATTTCATCCTTTTCATCTCAAACTCTCATTCAAATCAAAATTCATTTCAAAATATCATTATTGCCACATCACTTTTGACACCTCATCATTCACACACATCATCTCCACATCATTCTAAAAATTTTGACTAGAGAGAATTTTCAAATTCAAGTGGGCTGACACGTCATCATTCCCATTGGCCATGTCATACTACCTAGCCATGCCATGTTTTTCAAATGCCACTTCATCCACTCCCCAAATTTTTTCAAACTCCAAAAAGCTCTATGGTGAAAAAGACCCCTTAATATTATAGGGCACAAAAAAAAGATTCCCCTAAAAAAAAGAATTTTGAGAAAAGGCCTTATTTTAGGCATGGTATATGTGTTCTAGGGAATCGTGCCATAGGGTGTAAGGGTGCAAAAAATTTTCCTATCTACCCCCTTAGCCTAATTTCTCTTCCAAGCCAATCCCCGCCGGTGGAGCATCCCCGGGTGGGGGATGGAGGTACCGAATCCCACGTGGACACCGCGACTTAATAATCAGAAGAAATCAATTTTTAAGCCTTATATACTTTTGTCCGCCAAATTGAATTGGGCCTGTGGATATTTCTCTCGAACCGCCAGAAACCTAAATCGGAAAATGCCAAGATCCGTTCAGGCGACCTAACAAACCATTAATTCAAGACCCAAAACCTGCCGAATCATTATGTTTAATGCCATGAATGCTTAGTGCGGGCTAAAAGACGTAAGATTTGAAAGAAATGATGAAGATTTCAACCGGAACAAAGACATTCTACAAAAGGGGATTTTTCGCACGTAAGATTTTTCGAGGGCTTGAAGGCAAAGAAGATTTTTTGGTTTTGAAGAAGGACCGGCTTGACAACCTTGAGCTTGATCCCGACCTCCCATGTTTACCTTTGATCCGGATTATTGACTTAATTCTCCGGATTTTTATGTGCACCTATTTGATCCCTCGTGCCCAAGACCCCGAGCTTGGGATGTTATATTGTATCTTTCGAAAGTGACCGATTCAATTGAAACCTGAATCTCTTGCTAGTTTCTTGTTTGAGCTACTTGTGACCCTTCAAAAAGCAAAAAATTACTCATGATTCTATTTGGTTTCATAGTGAGGATCTTGAAGCAGTCCCAAGTACTTGTTAGCCTGGGGTTTTATTCCACCTATGCCCACAAACCCTTTTGAGTGCAAAAGCCAAACCCCCTGTGACTGTGAATGGAGTTGGTATATGAAGATGAGGTGAAGCCAATAAATGTGTGTGGAGTGAATAGAGGAGTTTAAATTCAGCTTTGAACTCTAGTCCCAGCTTCTCAAACAAAGTATGTAAAGTGGACAAATAAGACATGAATGCAAGTAAAACTGACCCCTACAAAAGATTTCATCTTCAAGAATGATTTCCTTCTTACCTTAGGGCCAAGAATCAAAAGAGAAAATCTGAAACCTTTCTTAATGGAAGAAGAAGAAGCTAGCCTCAAGCAGTGTGAGCCAAACTCTAGAGAGATAGGAGCTTGATAGTCCCAAAAAAATCTGACCACTTAAGACAGTCCCAAATGACTCTCCACTCTCCCACAGTGATTAGCTTGGACCTCAAAAATCTGACCTGGCCTGCTGACCTGAATCCCCTGCTCTAGAATTTGAACCTTTAATTCTGAATCTTGGCTCGGAGTTTCTACAAATTCCCTGTGGAGGGATAAGTGTTGGAGGAAATGACTGCTGGAGTGGATGATTCCACTTCAACCCATGAAATCCCCATAAGATCAAGAAGATTCTTACAAGAGGATTCTTTGTGGAGTGTGAATTCTTTCCTCTCAGGGAAAGTTCATTAACTCCAAAGATCTCTTTGTGATTCTTTCCTGAACCCTTTGGTGGACTGTGAGTGGTTGGCCTTTGGGCTAAACCCTCTGGAGGTCCTAGTCCAATCTGAGGTTGAAGGCCTTTGGCTGTGGATTTCCATTCTCAATGATTTTGAATGGATGAGGGATTTCCCAACCCCTAATTCTATCCTGGAAGTAGTGTGTATGGGAAAGTGTGATTTAAATTCCATGAGCAAATGTGATGCAAAGACAACCCCAAACATGATAGAGCAAAAGATATGTATCAAAAAATGAGAGCTAAAGAATGAATGAGAAAAACCTAGATTTTAGCTAAAGCTGGGTGCTTGTACCAAGATATAAAGAACTTCAAAAGTAGCTGCTGGGCCATGGAAACTTTGAAGAAGTGGAAAGATGGAGGAAGCAGAAGGATAAAGAATTTAGGGAAGATAAAATCCCACTTTTGAGTCCCAAAATGAGGAATTGCCAAGAAACCCCCAAAGGAGCAAGCTACCCCAAAGTCATGGTAGCAGTGGTCCCTAATCTCCTCCCTCAGCAGTAGTCCATTTACCTCACCCCTCCTCCATGGACTCCATGAGCTTCAAAGAGGGAGGGAGAACAAGTCCCCCAAGATATTTTATAATTTTGAACAAACTTTGGCTGATCCTGAATTTGCCACCATCTCTTGTGAACTCCTTTTTTACAACCCCACCTGGAACCTTTAGTTTTTTAGTCTCTTCTCTCCATAAACCAACTTTATTCTCTTTTGTTTAATTAACCAATACTAAACCCTTAATATGGGCCCCAATCCTAAACAACAAGCAACAAATGAACTGGAACCCTTGGTCCTCCCTTTGGGAATTTTGATTAAATAGTTCTCCTTCTGAGGGTTGGAACCCGGGATTCTTAAGCCAAAAACCCAAGCCCAACACTCAAATGACAAACAAAAAGATGGAGCTCAAACTCCCACCAATCTATGAATCGGGCAACAACAAAGAAAAAGAATGAGTTTCTTTAAAGCCCCTGTCCCTAGGAATAGTTTGAACTTGCACCTAAATTCCACAATGTGGAGTTTTATAGCCCTTAGAAAGAACCCCTGTAGCCTTGATCTAGGTGTCCCAAACCCTTGTTGCAGTGATCTTTGGAAAAATCGATGGTGTATTTTCAGTCTTGGGGCTTTGAAACCTAAAATGGGCCATGCCTCATCAAGATTGGGGATGGTGGATAGGAGTGGCACAAACAAAAAAGATGGGGTTAGTTGTTTCAAAGTGTCCCAAATAAGGTGTGCATTGAAGGGCAAACTGATGAATGCCTCTACCAATTTAGTAAGTAACTCTTAAGGAGGCAAACGAAATAGCAAGATAAGATGTGAACATGGAAGAAAATGATTGTAATAAGTATAAAAGCAAGCTGAATGTAAGCAAGTGATAAACAAAACAATGTTAGGCTGAAGGTATCAGCAAATTAGGTGGGGAAAACAAAGTGGGGAGGATCTTGAAAATAAAGGGCCAAAAAGACAAAAGCAAACGTATAAAAACTGAGGAGGAAAGGGCAAAATCCTTTCTCTATGGTCCATAGTGAACCCAGTGGACGTGAATGCATCTCCTCCCTCCTCCTTATTCTCTCCTCTAGGGTCCCAAGATAAAAGTGTGGTTTTCATGATGTTTCTTTGCAACCCTTTGAAGCAAAGCAGAGGAAATTTAGCTTGGTGGAAGTGGTCCCCCAAGATCCCTGATTCCCCTTTCCTTCTCTCCCTCTTTCCCCTTTGACCCTGTGGGATTCTCCCCCTAGCTCTTGCCTTTCTTAGCTGCATAGCTGGAGCAGAGTTAGCATGCATAACCCTCCTCAGGATCCTAAGCATGATAGCCATGGCAGTGGAGGGAATGCTGCCGGCATGGCCAAGCAGTCTCATCCTCCCTTTCCTCTTCCATGACCCACATCCCTAGATTCCCAAGAAATCAACTCCCACCAGCCTCCCCTGAGGATTCCATATTTTCCCATTCTTTTTCCTCCTCTACCTCTCTTAAGTAAAAGTCCAAGATTTAGGAAATGTGAGGAGCTGGTAGCCTGGTGGGCTGAACCTGCAAAAGAAACCTATGCCAGTGCATGGGACGCGTGAATCTTTCCAGCTTATGAACCTCCTTCCTTAAATGAGGAACCCAAATGGCCACTCATGCAGTGAATTTGTCTGGCCCCAGCCTGAATGAAAGCACCAACCTGCAGTAGCCCTTTTCCCAAATCAACCTTCCCTGCACAAAGCTCTTTTAAAGCACAAAAGCAGATGGAGTTGACGTGACCGTGAGCTTTTAAAAGAAAGCTAATGAATGTGAGCAGGCACTGCACTTCACCAACCCGCTCTATCAGCTCCCAAAAATTAAACCCAAGAAGTCTCTTTTTTGTAGTATCTCTAGTTTCCCCTTCCTCAAGTAAATTAATCTCAAATAGTCACATTCCTTCTTTGGATCGTGAACAAAACAACCTTCTCTTTCTCCCAAAGCCTAAGTGGGAAAGAAATCTAACCCTGATCTCTTTTAACCCCTGGATATGAAGGATCCTAGGACTCAAACCGTAGTCCCCAAGAACTTAGTCCCATATTTCTTTCTTCTTCTTCTTTCTTCTTCTTCTTCTTCTTCTTCTTCTTCTTCTCTTCTTCTCTCTTCTTCTTCTTCTCTTCTTCTCTCTTCTCTCTCTTCTCTCTCTTCTTCTTCTTCTTTTTCTTCTTCTTCTCTCTCTCTCTTCTTCTCTCTTCTCTCTCTCTCTTCTTCCTTCTTCTCTCTCTCTCTCTCTCTCTTTCTCTCTTCTTGGATGTGAGGGATTCCCAACTCCCAATCATCCTGATAGTGTGGGATGCTGTGGAGTGATTTGAGTCTGATAGAGCTGTCTGTGATGCAAGATTAACCCAAACATGATAGGTTGGAAAAAAGTATAAGGACAAAACTGAGAAAGCAAGAAATTGAATGAGAAACCCTAGGATGAAGCAAGGTGCTGAAAATAAAGATATAAAGAACTAAAAAAAAAAAAAAAAAAGAAGTAACATGGAAACTTGAAGAAATGAAGTTGATGGAGGGAAGTATATAGGATAAAAAGAATGAAATATAAGTGTTCCCATTTTATTCAAAATGAGGAATACAAGAACCCCTAAAGGAGGTTAAATTCTGTGCCTCACACCCCATGGAGGAAGAGTAGTCTCCCCTAATTCCCTTCCCTGTAGCCTCAGCTAATTAACCCTCTCCCATGGGACTCCATGAGTTTCTAAAGAGGGAGGAGGAATCAGTCCCCCAAGTGATATTTCTGAGAATTTTTGAATAAACCCTTTAACATCCCACTTTTGTCACTCATCCTAGACCCTTTTTTAAGAATCCTCAATTGAACTCCTTTGTTTTTGTCTCTTCTCTCCCATAAACTAAACTCTAGTTCCTTTTGTTTAAATTAAACTCACAAACTCTAATATGGGCCCTTGATCTCTAAATAACAAGAATAAATGAACTGGACCCTTGGTCTCTCAATTCCTTTAGACCTTTGATAGTGTTCTTCTATGTTGACCTGATTTTGCCAAAACCTGGTCAACACCAAGTAATAAACTTGTATCCCTTTAGCTCAAGATCTTCTCTAGTTCTTTTAGTCCTGAACCTAAATGCATGTGATTCCTAAATTAATTATTATTCATTCCCTGCTCCTCCTGGGAATATTCTTAAGTCAGAAACTGTAGTCTCTAGAGTAAGAATTAAAAAAAAAAATTTCCCTGAACTCCTGGAGGTTTAAGTATTGGTCCAAGTAATTCAAGGATTTATTAAACTCAAAAAATGTGAATCTGTAGGATCCCCATCCCTCACTTCTAGAGGGCAAGCAATCTTTAATGACTCCTCTGTGGACTGGCATGAAATCTGAAAGCATAGAGGACCTGTGAAAGTATAATGGATTTGCCCAAGGTGTCCAAGAAGCTCTTAAGCAATGTTTCAAGTAGGAACCCATGTCCTGGTATTTGGCTTGGCCAACACAAGCATATTTGTGTTTCTTTCCTGTATTTTTGGATTAATTTGGGAACTTCTATCCCTACATGGCACCCCTTTATTCACTCTTAGTGGGTAGCTTTGGTACATCTCACTCCTGAATGAGATTTCAGTTGGAGTTGTGCAAGCACCCTGAGCTAGATTCTTTTGGGAAACCCAAGACTTGGGCAGCTTCTTCCTTAAAGTTCTTTTGGACAGCCTCTCATCTTATATCCCTGAATAAGCCTCTTTGAAGGATTTGCTTGATCTCTTGGGAAATAAAGCCTGTAGATTTGGTTAAGTAAGCACTCTGAGCAAGTATTTCTTTTGGGAACCTGCACCCTAGGGGCAGCCTTCCCTTTTGGTGTCCCTTTTATCACTCAGCCTCTCTCAGTCTTACATCCCTGAATGCTTCCCTCTTGAAGGGACTAGTTTTTGATTCTTTTGGGAAATGTTTCCTGTGTGCTTATTTTAAGTGATTGAACCTGTGTCCCTACTGCAGTAAGTCTCTCCTGTTGGTGGATCCCCTAGATGGAACCCATGAGATGGAATCTCCCTGTGGTGCTTAATTGGGGATGAATCCATTTCAATCCTTTAACCATGTTGGAGGCATGGCCTGTATTCCTTTCTGTCAGCTTATGCTTTGAAAGAGGCATGAGAATTGTTGGACTCTTAGGGATGCTTTGACTCTAAGTTTTATGCTTATCCTATGTGGATTGGGAACTTTATGTGGTAAAGTTTCAGTCAGAAATGCCTCCTCTTTGCCATTAAACCTGGGCTTTGATCTTGGCTCCTTATTTGACCTGGTCCCTGACTGTTAATTTTAGTCAACCCTTGTGTGAGAATTTCAAAAAGCTAGCTTTGATGTTGGATATTTAGTCCCCCCAGCTTGAAGTTTTGAAGCTGTATGTGGTCTGGTCTTGAATAAATCTCAGTTTGATCCCAAAAGTTTTCCTTAATCTTTTATAGTAACCTCTTGGCTGTGATGTCTCATATATCAAAGTGGAATTTATAAGTTTTGATCCCCTGTGATTTCTGTGAACCCCAGCCTTAACTCCTGTGATAGTTTCTTAAGCTGGAGAGTACCTGAAAACCTGCTTTTCTTATGTGACCAAGTCTCACCCAAATTTTAGTCACTATGGAAGCATGATCCTCCCATGTGGCCTGGATCTCAGCTTCAAAGCAGGGGTAAGCTTCCTAGCATTTATCCCTTCCCACCCTGGAAATTGTGTTCTTTAAAAGAATTGTGCTTCTCCTGAATTGTCTCAGCTCTTTTAGGTCACTGGAAGAGCAAGCCTTATTTGAAAGAAGTGAATGTATATCTCTCTTTGGTAGCTTCATTTCCACCTGACTGGGCTTAAACCCCTAGTCCCCCTCTCAATGTGAGGGCTAAAGTGATAGATTTCCAGTGGAAGGTATACTCTATGTTCCCTGCCTTGTTCCCTATGTGGACGCCTCCCCTTAAATGATAGCTGCATTTTGGGGCCTCTGCAGGACACTCCTATAGGAAATCCCCGTCTGGGTTCCTGAATAAACCTGACTCCAAGTCTCCCTTCTACCTTACCCCTGCACCCTGAAGATCCCCTCTTAGTGTGGGAGGGAATGAAGTGGTGTCTTATGCTCCTTCCCCCAGTGGGTCTTATAGTGCCTTTTAGTTTTAAATGACTGCTTCTGGGGAACTTTAGTGACTTCCAAATGATATAGCTAAATACCTTAATTTCTGAAGGGTAGAAATTCATACCTAATTACAAAGATGATAAGTGTTTTCAAACCTGTGGAGCTCTGAGAGTCTCAATTCCTCGGGCTCACCTACAGTGAGGGACTCCACTGATCCTGCTTAGGCCCTTTGGGTGATAGAGCGTGACCTGAGCTTCATGGTAATTTATGTAGGGGCTTCAGCTCTAGCTCCTGGATAATGAATCCCATGGTGAATTGCCCCACTGACTAATTCCCAAAGCTGCATCTCCCTGTCCTGATGGAGGCAGGAGTGGCTGACTCCCCTCCCAGTAGTCTTAGGTGGTTCCTGTAGCTAGGAGGAACTGTGGGCAACACACCCATCTCAGGACCCTCGACTTAACCCCCCAAAATCCCAGGAGTTTCAAGGCTTCAACACCTTACAGTAGCCTCCTCGAGAGGGTAGGGAAGGAAGGTTCCATTGCCCCTGTGGAGGTGGAAAGTTCTTGACCCATGCCTCGGGCCCTTAAGTAATTAAATTTTAAGTGGGATTCCCGGGAATCTTTATAAGCTCTTGAGCCTTTAATTATGGATCCCTTGAAGCTCCTTAGTTCCTAAGTATAGTGGATCCCTGCCTGCACCTCTCCCAGTCCCTGCTTTTTGTGTGGTGCTGGAGCTCACTCATAGCCCCCTGAGAATCCCCTGTGGGCCCTATGCAATGTGCCTCAAGAACTTAACAGGGAACTTAAGTGGACCTGTTCTGTGGAGTGAAGCAATTTCACATAGTGGCCCTAGGTCTCTAACTCCTCCTAACAGCCAAGAGGAGTGCCATGACTCTCAAACCACTCACTCAGTTAGCTAACTCTAATTTCAGTATCATGAGAATAATTGTGAAGTAGCTGAATGATCTTAACCTAATCCCATGTTAACCTAAACTTAACTAGGGTCTCTGCTTTTGATTTCTGGGTCTCAAGATGCTAAATGTTCTTGCCCCTAGGATTTAGCTCCTTAATTGATGTTGGGGTGATACCTCAGTGGTAGCCTGGAATGCTTAACCTGCATGAGCTACCTAAGAACCCTACTTATCCTATATGTTCCTCAGCTTTCCTCCCTAAGCCTCCCTCCATCCTGGTAGCCTCCCATGGAGTCTCTTTGAATTCCTGTGATGTTGGTCCTAGTTCCAAGAGTCCCAGCTCTAACCTCGCTTGGCTCGGCTTCTGACCCACCTTATGCCAGCCAAAGAATCCCATGTTCAAACCTGAGCTCTAACCCAGTAGGTGAGTCCCCTGTGCTAGGGGTTTGTGCCAGCCCTTAGGGTTAGGCTTGAGTTTTTATAAGTTAGGGGGTCCTTAATTCTTAGGATAATGTAAGCAACCCTGAATCTGTCCTGTAAGGCCAAAAGCCCTTAATGTGCTTTGGCGCTTAATGCGGATAATTTTAATCTAACCTATGTGGCTTGGCTGGGTTAGTGGTGAATGAACCTTGGCCATGCCCCCTAGTGCTTAGCTAATTCCAGTGGTATAGCTAAGGCTATGAAGATATTCTAGGGCAGGATTTGATCCCAGAATAGGCTGTGATTTAGCATGGAGGACCCCCCGGATCCCAGCCGCTACATTCCTCCCCCCCTTAGGAATACTGCCAAGCCCCTCAAAGATCAAGTGCTTAAGGTGGATCGAACCTGTCTTTATGCCCCAAGTATTGGGCTGAACTCAAACATGCCTGCTAAACCCTTTAGCTTTCTATTTATAGTAACTTCAAGTTTTATTAGTCCTAAGCCCAAAACTTTAGCTAATATTCTAGAATTTTAAGCACAAAACTTTATATAGCCCTGAATAATTGACCCTGCTTTTTATTCCCCTTTAATGATAATCCTCAAATGATTATTTAAGTGATGGCTAGGGTCTCATGAACCTAAACCTTGGCTCCCTATCTCGTGAATGCTCCTGAAGTCCTGAATCTCTTACTCTAGCCTGCAAAAGGGAGTAGCCATTTAATGCTAGTTTAGTTTTAGCTTAATTTTAGGCTCTTTTAGGGGGACTCTGTCTCTACCCTCCCTGGAAATGGAACCACCTGGGACTCAAGGCTGTCCTACTACTCCTGCCTCCAAGACTGGTGCCCTTTCTGGATTTTGGAGCTTTAAGTGATCAGCTTCTAGATGCCCCCACTTAATTTTCATGGACTGAAAGGGTTGCCTTTGTGTTCTAAGCAATTCCTAAGGTTTTAGTAACCCCCTAGTGGTTCTATGCCCTTAAGTTAGTTTTGTAGCTTAGGGAAATTCATCTCTACCATCCCACTTCATCAGTGAGATGACTACTCTCTTTAACCTTCACTCATGACCCTCCTAATGTGTAAGGCCCCTGCATCAGTGGTAGTATAGAGATTCATCCTGGAATTGGAGTAAGTCCCACTTCACTGCTTCTAATTTTTTCCTTATTCTCACCTCATGGACCCCTAATGAATAGGCAAGTGACTCCTTCTTAAAAGTGGTGGCCTTAGAGGAATGCCTTTAAAGCAGCAAACCCTAATTACCTTCATTAATTTGATCCTATGATTCCAAGTACATGCACCCTTAGTTTCAATTAGAATGCATGTGTTTTAGCTTAAGGCTTAACTAAATAAATGATACCTCAGCTAACCTTTAATTCCTGCAAGCTCCTGGTTTGTTCTAAGCTGGAGACTTAATTCTCAGCCTAGAATTAAACCTTCCTATAAACCCTTGTATCTTTAAATCTGCCTCAGTGACTCATGTTCAGTTTCCTTCCTCCATGTAAGTGCTCTTAATTTTAAACTAAATAGCTTGGAGGAACTCTAGGACCTCCTAGTCTCTTGAATGACTGACAAGCAATCTTAATCTTATTTCACTTCTGTCTCAGCTAGCTCTAAATAAGGTTGGAGGAATCCAAAACTCCTGTGGTTAGGATTCAGGCTTTTTAATTAAACCTTAATGGAAGACCTTGTAAACTTTGAGGATGGGCCTGAAGATCTTTAAACCTAGTAGCTCTTGGGGAGCCCCACTTTCCAAACTTTGAACGGGACCCCAGCCCACCTAGGGGCAAGCTTCTTACAACTCCCTAAATCCTGCTTGGGCTTTAGTTTTAATTCCTTGATCTTCTCAACCTAAACGCTTACTTCCTACCTTTGAACTCTTAATTTTCTTGGCCCCTAGTAAGCTTTGTTCTTGGCCAAGCACTCCTTCCTGCCGGAATTTTAAGTTTCCAGCCAAATAAGTAAACCCCTTTACTTCTTCCTAACTCTAATGATCTTTGCTGGGATAGCCTCCCACCTCTCATAATGTGGATTTGTGCTGTATCCCTGGCTAAGCACCCAAAATCTCAGAATTTCTAATTTCATGAAAGGAGGACATCCTGGATGACCTTGCTTAAGTACCTTTATTAGAAGTGACCTGTCTCAAGTGGATGTAATTCTTGTCCCTAATTTTAAATCTGTCCTTAACACATAGCTCTCAAGCATGTCTTCAATGGATCCTGATCTGTCCTCCTAGTCTCAAGCCATCCTCTAGTTTTTGGGGGATGATATGCCAGCCTTAGTGGAGAGCTCTCAGTCTCAATGGTGCTAGTAGATCTCAGCCAAAGCAAGTGTTCCTTTATGTCTGAACTCTTAATTGGATATTATCCCTTGAGGCATGGAGTCTAAAACTCCCTACAAATAACTCTGCATGATTTAATGTGTGCCTGTAGAATTCTTGCAAGTAACAAAATGTGCCATCTTAGGGATAACTTGTCTTAATGAATAAACCACTCACTCTATCCCTTTTGCCTCAAGAGTCTCTAGGGAGCCCCTAGAAGGAACCCATGCTTAGTGGACTTACTTCTGTGATTTTAAAACCCCCTAATGGCTCTAGAAGCACCCTTGAACTTGGGTTAAGTTCCTGCTTTTGGTCCCACGGACAACCCAGAACCTGGAATATATGCAGCTATCTCCATTTCTTCTTCATTCCCATTTAAGTGAACCTACTCTGGAACTTTGGAAATAGGTTTCATGAAGCCAAAGATGTCCTCGCTTTTGATAATGCTTAGTGTGCCAAGTGAAGAATTTAGCTTCCTTTTGTTCCCTATGATTCCTGCACACTTAAACCTTAGTGCTTTTTGTGGAGGCTAGCCTGTGCTGCCTTCCCTTCTTATAATGCTTCTTGGAAGGCTTCCCCTTAGCCTTTTATCCTGCTCCTGTGCTCCTTGGTGAAGCTTTCCCCACACCTCCTTGAAGTCCATGACCTGGCAAGGACTCCCTGAATCTTCTTGCCAAACCCCACCTTAAAGAGTGGAAACCTGTGACAATGCGCCCTTTTAGTTCAAATGGTCTCCCTGAGAGTGATTCCCAAGCAAATATACTTGGGCTTCTTGCCTGCTTATAGTATACTATCAAATCATAATTCTCAAGGAATTCCCATCCCACCTCCCTTTCTAGCTCCCAGTTGAGGGGAGGCTGGGTGAAAGATGAATCAAGTGACTCCTGTGACTGTGAGATTCTAACCTAAACTCCAGTCCCAAAGAAATAATGCCCATATTCTTTAATGCCCTGACAATTTGCTAGCAGCCTCCTCAAATTTGGGTTGGGTAAGTGTTCCTAAGTAGTCTGCTCTATCTTCTGCTGAAATGAGGGCTACCACCCTTCCTTCTTTTGTACCAAGGATTCCGCCCCAAGTGCTATCTCTAGTTTGTGAATCCAAGTAAGTGCTCAATTTCTATCTTTACTTGGATCCCTGAGAAATGCTGTTCCGTGTGCCGTTGTTAAGGCCTCCCTTAAGTTTTCTCAAGGAAGCTTTTGACTTTCTAAACCAATTGCTAGTCCCAATCCTGTCTTCTTGGCTCTGTGGAGGTCCTGCTGTAGGGGACTTCACTTAGCAAAGTCCTTCATTTGAACTTTCTCAGAATATCCCTAGCCAACCCTGAAAGCTTCCAAGCAGATTCCTTGGAGTTTCAGCTTTTGAACCTGTTCATTGCCTGACATCCTTTAGATTTCTTTGATCTGTGAACCCCTGATGTTACTATATGCCCCAAATATTCCCATACCCCACCCAAGGTAAAGTGGCATTTGAGAGCCCATGGCTAAACCTGAGCATTCTTAATTCCCTCCTAAATGACCCTTTCCCTGAATGCCATAAATGCCCCTTTGCTGGACTCTGCTGAATCTTTGAAATGCCGGGAAGAAGACAATAATAAACCTATCCCAAGAAGCTCCCTCAAGATGCTTCATTCATGGAGTGATAAGTCCATGTTGGAGCTGCCTCATTAAACCTGGGAAGGGCATTAATTGTGAACTAAAGTGACCCATAGCCTGCCTCCTAAGGCTGGGCCTATGGATATCCCTATCTTGGTGGTATCCCCTGAATTCTCAAACCTAATTCTTTTAGAGGAATACCTTTGTCTTTGTGAACCCAACCCATTAGGGTCATCTCAGCCCTTGGTGTTTTAGTTATTTGTCTTTATCTAGTCTCAGCTTTGTTAAGTTTCCACATAGTCCTTTAACATTCTTAAGTCCTTATCCTTCTTCTTCTCACAAAGTGATAGGAAGCCTAAAGGAGGCCAATGAATTCTAGTTTTATAAACCCTAGCCTCGAAAGCACCCCCGGGTTTTCTTGAGCTCTGGTCCCCTAATTCCTTGGGGTGCTCTATCTTAGTGTGGTTTTTACCTGTAGGGCTTCTCAGATCCTGGAGTTTCTCAATGTGAACCCCCATGATTCCTGACACCCCTATGGGGTGTGGTGTTCTGCTGGATTCTTTTATCCTGGAATAAGCATCCTGAACTCCTGGGGTTTCCTAAGTATCCTGGCTTTGGGCAATTGATTCCCCTTTGGGTCACTCCCATCCCCAAGCCAGTTCCTGCCTTAACCTGGTCCTAATCCCCTGGGTGATGTAGTCCACCTTATTCCTTCTTAGTTAATTTCTCCTTAGCCAGCCAAGCCTTAAAAGAGATTAGTTAACTGCATGGGGAATCCCATTTCTCTTACCTTTCTCACCTCATTTGGTCTCCTGTTTCTGTCAGCCCCCTGTACTGGGCTTTATGGTGATTCCCTCTGCTCCTAGTCAGTGAACCTGGTTCATGGCTTTTAGCTGGCTCTCAAGAATCTGAATCCCTGCCTTATAGATTCTATATCTTCTTAATGTCCATACCTGCTCCTTATTCTGGCTTTTAATTCCTAACCCCACCTTAAGCAGTCTTGAAGTCAAAGATGATCCTCCTCCCCTTTAGTGTGTCCTGAATGAACATCTGGGCCTACAGCTTAATTGGCTCCTAGCTTAGGGACTCTAATACCTTTGTTCTCTCATTAGATGTTCTTAACCCTAGGAGATTTTTCAAAACTGGGTGGAGTGTTTCTACTCCCTGTGATCTTATGGAGGGATTCTGCATGTAGCTATTATTCCATGATCCCACTCAGCCATGAAGGACAAATGGACCTGATTCCCTCAATACTCAACCCTGACCCACTGCTCAGACATATGTGGTAACTCCCCACCATCTTATGAAGTCCTGGGCCCCCTGCTGGTCGTCAGTTTCTCAGTCCTCAGCTTCCTAGTTTGGGGAACCTAACTTTATAAGTTCCCTGTTTTGGCAGCTGGACCTGTGAATGGACTACTTGGATTAACTCATGTGTCTGGTGCCCCTGGGCTGGAAGCAACCCTGAAGTGAACTTTTCTCAATGCATTCCCTGCCCCCTTCTCCTCTCTGCTAGACTCAGCTCTTAGGAGGCAGCTTTTTAAGAGAACTCCGCCCCTCCTGATGTATCCCTGGTAGCTTTAATATCCTTAAAAGCCTTTGTTCCTGACCTTTTACCTTACTGGCCCCTGATGTGGGTGTAGCTGATTGCTTATTCCTGAGAGCTGCCTCGGATAATTCTCCTCGAACTCTAATCCCTAAGGCTTGACTGCTTCCCACTGGAGTTGCTGTGCCTCCTCCAAACCCTAGGAGTAGCTGATTCCTCTCAGCCTCCTGAACCCGACCTTTGCTGATTAGCCTAAATAAAGCCCCTTGATAGCCAGCTGTCTGAACCCCCTTAAATGTAGCCCACTGCTTGGCTCTCTGGGAGTAGGACCCTGTGAAAGACAGTGCCCCCGGGAGTCTCATGGACCCTTTCCTAGATACTTTAGCTACCAGCTGCTTTCACCCCAGTTCCCAACCTTCAGAAACCCACTGGATCTCAGCCTTTAATTAGTGAAGGAGGCAGGCAGGATCCCTGGGTACATAGTGCTTTAAGTGGAAAGCCTTGTTGAATGGGTCCTTAACCCCTGGGTGAATCATTCCCTCTTCCTGCCCTCATAATTTTAGTGACATCCCTTCCAACTGTGATCCCTTTAATGTCCATCATAAGCTGTTCTAGAAAGAACCCCTCCCTAGTGATCCCTGCCCTCATAACTGTGAGGGAGCCACCAACCTTCCATTCCCATCAAGCCATGCTTCAGCCTCCCATGCCCTGATCTCTGGCTTTTCCCCGGAAGAACCTGGGCCTGCCTTCCTTTTGTTCTCTCCATAATGCTAGCCTTTATAAAGAATTCCATCCCACCTTTTTCTCGATAAATAATCCTGCCTTTTCTTGCCCTCTTTTCCTTAAGCTCCTAGGAGGTGCCTTGTCTGACTGCCTGGAGCTAGGCTGTCCCCACCTGAAGAACTCTGCCCCCATGGAGCCTGAGCTAGATGGATGATAGCCTCGTCCTTCTCTCTTCCTTCTCCTATCCCTGATGCCCCTGGTTGGGTGTTCCTCCCCTCCCTGCAGGGCTCCTTGCCAATTCCTAACACAAGTGTGGAGGTGGAGACCATCTTATGTGCTCACTGTGGTGTCAGCCTGGTTGGATGAGGTGTTGTGACTCTGGGTTCCCTTATCTGGGGTCTCAACCCTATGCTTGACCCAGCCTCCTGGGTGATTACATCCCCAGCTCTAAGTCTCTCTTTAGTTCTCCCAGCCAAACAACCCTTTGGTGTTCCTGTTCATGCTGTCTTTGCATGGGTCTCTAGATCCCTATGACCTGAGTCTCTTGGGCTTTCCAAGGACTTGACCACCACTCTAATGCTTGGCCTGCTAGATGCTTGACTCTGAACTTTAATTTCTAACTTCTGAACTTCATCCTCTTTTTAATTATAAAGGAACCACATACAAAGTTCCTGTACTCTACAAAATAGTTAATGTGCCCATTAATACATGGCAAAGGGATTACATGGTAAAGTAGATATAAGTCTTAAAGAATAAATGGGTACAAGAAAACATTTTAGTTAACAAAACTTAAGAAAATTTTACAACCTTTATCTTAATGTGGCCTCCCTTAAAGCCCTAAGAGTTCCTTTGATGATCCCTAACCTGGAGTGGGCCTGCCATGTTAAGTAAAGATGTCTTTGCCTGATCTCTCCTTCTCAAGTGCCCTAGCCATCTCCCAGTCTCTGGAGTTCCTGTGTCAAGTAGTTGCCACTCTGACCTGAAAGTGTTAGTGTCTCTAAGGGTGTCCCCTTGCAAAGCCCAGGCAATGGAGTTTTAATGGCCCTTGCTAGTGCTGGATGATGTGGTCCTGTGATGGGCATATCTCTAGTGCCTCCCTGAAGTCCTCTAAAGTGAAGGGGAGAAGTGCCACTTGATTCTTTCCCCATTCCTGAACTCCCTTGTGGAAGATTCATCATTCTTGGCCCTTTAATGAGGGGCTCTAGATAGTAGCCAAGTGTCAGACTCCTTTCCCCTCAGAATTCCCATGATCCCAAAGCAGTCTTCCTTTGATTTCTCACTGTGAGGTCTCATAAGATTCCTCTTATGATCTCCAGCTTCATGTCAAGCTATGTTGTCCTAAGTTGGATGTTTCTGGATTCTCCCCTATGCTCCCTGGGCCTGAACTCCTGGCCTACTTTGAGCTTGGGCCCTCCCTGGCTCTTGTAGGAGTGTGCCTGGGATTCTGAACCTCCCTCCTAAATGATAGGGTTCCCTTGCTCTAAGGGGATTCCTTTATCCAATGATAGGTCAGCATCCTGAAGTACTGTCTCCTGATAAGAGTGTCCCTCCAATGTTCCCTTTGAACTCCCTGCATGAGTAGCTCCGAAGTGAAGTCTCAAGCAGCTTCCTTCCCATGTGCTACTCATAGTTTAAGAGTTCAGCTTGGATTCAAGATGATCCCCCAAGCTCCCAAGTAATAGGATTTCAAATCTTGAGGATGTCAAGCTTTAAAATGTATTCTCAGCTGATGATCTCTATTAACATGAGGGTTGGATGCTGACTCCTGGAGGTCTCTGTAGTTCTTCCTCATGCCTGCCACTGCCTCAACTGTGACTCTCTCAGATCCTTGTTGCCTCCCCTCCCATTCCTGGTCCTCTAGTTCCCCTAGCTGCCTGAGTCTCTTGCTGAACTCAAGTAGTAGATGAAAGCCCTACTGCCGTAAGCTATAGTGGTGATCTAGGGCTGAGGATTCCTATATTCCTGTGGATTTGATCCCAAAGCCCTCAAGTACTCAAGTGGCTTAAGTCTAAGGGGCCTAATTGTAGTTCCCTATGGCATTGATTGATTCTATAGTGTAATAGTAAGGGGTAATGGCCCCTGAGATTAAAGGTGTTCTAGTGCTTACTTGTAGTCTCAAGTAAGCCATGTGGTTCCTAAACAGCCTCTAGTCCCATCCCAGTATAGTTAAGCTTCCTTTGGATCCCCTCCCTAAACTCCCTCGGAATTTGAAGGCTTGGGTGGAGTGGGACTCAGGAAAGTCCCACCCCTCCCCTAGGGGTGCCTTAACTCCCCATGTGTGACTCCAGTTGGCCTGGGTATTTGGCACATAATGTCCCAGGTAGTAGGGTAAGTGCCCTAGAATGAGTTTCTGTGACCTGCCCATGGCTCCTAAATTTAGAAGGCTCTAATTCATGTGAAGCTGATGACAAGTGGCTTCTGTGATTGTACCCTGACCCTTCAAAGCTAGCTGTTTTAATGAGTAGGAAGTAAAAAGGAAATGGCTTTGTAAAGATCTCCCAAGAGTAGAAGTCTGGGAACCCTTTAAGGGGTTTCCGGGAGTGCCTTGAGGAAGGAAAATGGTAATGAGGATCCCATTTTATAGGACGATTCATGGAAAAAACCCCTGGTTCTGTGGGCAGCAAAGGTAACCCTGTTCTAAGATGGCCTGTGGTCTCTATGGATCCAGTCCAAATGAAGGCCCCATGAAGTGCACCTTAAGCAAACAAAGCAAGAAATGAATTCTCACATGGCACTTGTTGACCTGGGCTCTATTAATGGGTCAAAATTGAAGCTGATCTCGGTGAACTGGCTGGATGGCCCTGTCATTTAGGGACTCTGTGACGCTTCAGCTTTGGCTTAGCCCTGTCCTGCCATTCTATCTTTGGGAGTTTTGCTACTTTGGCCTGAATTTTGGGAGTTTGAAGATGCTAACATGGCTAATTTCTAAATGATTCTAAACCTTAACCTAAAGTAAACCCCATTCTTGAGTTAAACCCCACAACCCCTAAAAAGCAGGTTTTTGGGGGGGTGAATAGTGAACTGCTTGAACTGCCAGCCAGCCATGGACTGCTAGAGGCTTAGCTGGTTTTTCTCCCATCCTGGACCCAAGCCCCAACCTTTTAATGCTTTTGATTTGAGATTCTTTTGCCAAACCTTTTGCTTGTAGCTAAGGACCTTTTAGGGTACTCTCACCATGCCATGAAGACCCTGTCTCACAACTGTCTCTAGCTCCCTAAACTCTCAAGAACCAAATGATCTTTCTCTGAATTTCTACAAGGAAAATGAACCTTTATATTAATAAGGAAAAGTTCATAAATTACATGAAACTCTTTAACCTTCTAATCAAAATTTATAAAATTTGAGGAGGCCTTAGGGCCCTCCCCCGCTGGATCCCTTTCCTGTGCTAAGTGAATGTCCCCAAGTGATGAGGGGTGGACTCCTCACAAGATGGATCAGCAAGTAGGTTCCCTTCCCTGGAAGAGTCAGTGACCTCCTCAGCTCTGCTGCCCTTTGGTGGGTATCTCTCAGTCATTAGGAGGGGTGAACCCTGAGACCCAAACCTGAACCCCTGTGATCACTCTCTAAGAAGGGAGATTAAGGGCTCCTTACTGTAGGAGATTCTCCGTGCACATCCTGGAAGTGCTTGATTCCCTAAACACCCCAAGGTGATTTAGCTGCTCTAAATTCCTTTGGGTGGTGAACTTCCTAGTTTTTCCGCCTTAGGTGGGGTGGAAGCTTAGCTTGTTCTCTCAGCTCAGCCTCCTTAATAAACCCAATGTGACTTCCTGGGCTGCATTGTTTGTTCTCATTGTACCTCAGTCCAACCCACTCTGAGGTACCCTTTGTGGTCAGCTTTATTTTTCAGCTAACCCATCCCCATTTGGAGTTAATGCCCCTGCCTCCCCTACCTCTCAGCTTCTTCACCTCACTTTTGGTGGTTCCTGCCACTTAGTGGCTCCTGGGCGCTTGGTCCCCAGCTTTGCTGCTCCTCCCTCCCTCTTCTCCTCTGGGCCACTCAGCCTCCTGGTGGCTCCCTTCCTCCCTGAGGGTGCTCTTTCTATAATCTGATGGTCCCAGCCAGCCCCACTGCCCTCCTCTTCTCACTCTCTCCTTTCCCCAGTCAGTCAACCCCCTCCTGGGCCCCTCTTCTTCCTAGCTGCCCTCCCACTTAATCTCAGAACTCTCTTTTGTCTCTCTTCTTGTTTCATAGCCCATTCCCTGGGTTTTAGAGGCCAGCCAGCTGTGACTTAATCTCAGCTCCCTCCTCCCTGATCTCTTACCTGGGTGGTCTTATAGTCAAGTGGAAGGGATCTCACAGCCTCTCAAGGTAGCTCCCTGATGATTTTAGTCAGCCAGCTGGGCCTCCCAAAGATCAGTGGAAGGAGCCACTGGAAGTGGACCCCCAGCCACCTGGCTCTCAAATGGAAGGTGCTCTGGGATACTCTCACATGCCCTGTCCCTTCTTGACCTTCTCTTTTCTATGTGTGACCAAGCCTAGTCCCTAGCCTTTTAGCTCATGAAGCTTTTCATCTCCTCCCATGTGGCCTGACTCAGCCGCTTAGTGCAAGTTTTGGCCATTTTATCCCTCCTGACTTTGGAAACGTTCTATGCCAAATAGCCTTAGTTCCCATCTCAGCCTGCTTTTGTTGAAGCCCATTTGGAAAGAATGACCTAATGAGCATCTTCATGGGCTTTGATCATCTCACCTAGCCAACCCCAACTCCTCTCAATTTTAGGCTTGAAGGATAGATTGGTGGAGTAGATAATTTTATGTTCTTGCCTTGTTCCTGATGTGACTCCCTAAATGATAATGCTCTGATGAATTCCTAAGCAGGAACCCCCAACCTGCCAAACAACCCAAGATCGGCCCCTCTCAGCTCCCAACTCCTATGACCCTGGAGGCTGACTTCTAGTGTGGAGGGAAACACCATAGTTCTTAGTGCTGCCTCCCCATGGGCCCTATATGTTCTTGGGGTTTAGCAAGAATGCCGTGAACCTGCACCAAACATATGCATAAATTGCTCACCCCTGAAGGTAGGGCACCAGCTATATACCAACACAAAGTGATGATCTGTGGAAAGCATGAGTCTCTAACCCCACCTTTACAAGGAGGGATCTAATCTGACCTGCTTAGGTCTCAAGGATAGATTTTTTCGCACCTGAGTCATGGCAATGAAGTAGGGTCGGTGAGAACAATGGCTAGGCTGACCAATTCCATCCCTTCTTAGTCATTATTTTATGTTATGATAGCCAAAACTTCATTAAATGATCACCTCAGCCCTAAACTCATGATGCAAATGAAGTAACACGTAACCTGAACCTAGCTACTTTA